>PVHP010042279.1:0-15060 GCA_004024765.1 Zapus hudsonius
GAGAGAGAGAGAGAACCAGGGCCACCACCTTGTGGGTCTGGCTTATGTGGGTCCTGGGGAATTGAACCCCGGGGCCTTAGGCACTGGAGGCAAGTGCCTTAACCACTGAGCCATCTCTCCAGCCCTTTTTAAAAATATTTTATTTATTTATTTTCAAGCAGACAGATACAGAGAGAGAGAGTAGGAGCCATTTTATAACAGTAAGTTTTTCTAAAATTTTATAACTCCTTCCATTTTTTTCCATGTTTTTTCCCACCTCTCTTTGCTCTTCTTAGAATCACATGCTCTCTTCATGTAACAACAGCTTTCCAGCCCTCCAAGAGTTACAGAGATCAACTGCTGTGCTCTCCCAAAGGTGATCCCAAGCATTGATGAACGATTCAATTGTTTTCCTATAGCTGTCAAGATTAACGTTGATTTAGCACATTCAAAAGGAAACGTGTGTTCTTATGTACACAAGTAAACACTCTACTCCAGAGCCATACCCCTAGCGTAAGCTAAGCACCTTGTTCAGTGTTGGGTATGATTGAGGGTACTTGGGAGGATATTAAGTTGTTTGTGCCAAGGAAGGTTCTGGATTGAGGAAAGCCCTGAGCACATTAATTGATCTGCTTATCAAAGGTAAGATCCCAGAAGGCAATGAACACAGAACACCAACTCTAAAGAGAGACACAAAGGGGAGTGTTGCAGACTTCAGACAAATCTGTGCACATGGAGATACTTTGGTGGTATGAGGGCAGTGAGCATTAGGGCTTCATATTATTTTGACTTGTTTAATTTCTTCAAGCATCTGCCAATATGTCAAGAATTTAAACTATAGTCATAAATGTCAGAACACTCAGGGATTGCTGCATCTCTGAATTTAAAAAAAAAGTGTTATCTTTTCTTCAACCAATGGAAGAGCAACTGACCTAAATTAGGCTTTTTACATTAATAATCAATTTTATTAGAGTGCCCATGTTGTCCATTGTTGTATTACAACTCACCCAAAAGTTTAATGGCTTTAAATGATGGCAGTATTGATTTACTCAGGTATCTGTCACTTGAATAGACTCTGTAGGGGTAACATCTATTTCCCACTTTGGTATCTGCTAGAATAATGAAATACTAGAGCTAGAATCAGCTGAAGTCTTTCTCATATGCCTGTCTTGACGCTAATTATTGGCTGGGTTTTCAGCAATAGCACCACACCTCACCTGTCCATTTGATTTACGGTTCTTAAGGTATGACTCCAAGAACAAGTATCCCTAGAGAGAAAAACAGACACGCTGAGTCACCTTCTATGACTCAGCATCAGAAGTCATGCTTTGCTATGCCCGTCACATTCTGTTTGTCAGAGTGGCCACACAGCCTCCCTCAATTTCCAAAGAAAAGGGGAATGGATACCATTTAGTTAGAGATTGCCACGGTTCTGGAAGAATGCATCAGACCAGAAATATTGCTGTGGTTATTTCAGGAAAACACAATATGCTACAGTCTGCCCTTTGGCCACAATTTACATCCTTTCCTTCCACAAGGAAAATACATTTCAATGCATTTTCCATTTGTTCTTTGTTTTTATGAGTTTGTTATGCTTTTGTACTTTTATTTGCATTTTTATATGTGTATAACTATGTAGGTATAACAGATATACATATACATGTATATGTGTAATAGATGGCTTTACCAGGAACACTAAGTGTACCTGTCAAGATTCTCAGATAGCTTACTTCTTTCTGCGTTCTGCAATGTGACTATACAGGAAAAGTCACATTTTAAAAGGAAACACTAAAAACGTGAAAGAAATTTGGGGTATGTATTGAAGTAGGCCAAAGAATTTAATAGTTCCTTTATTTCTAGAAATGAAGCAAAGGATCCCAATGCTTATTAAAAGTAGAGAATATTATATAATGCTTAGAATATTAAGGTTTTACAAGTATATGTTTAAGCTCATTAAATTTGTAGATTTGATTCCCTTCATTTGTTTGATCAGGACTTCATAGAAGATTATAGACTTACATAGAAGGAATTCAGGAAATGAACAGAAAGGTAAAACCTGTATCCTTAATATTTTTATAGATTGATGAATAAATAACATCCAACAAAGAAATGATGATTCTCCTTGTGAATTAGAAAGAATGTAAGAGTCACAGGGGGTGGAGAATATCTAAGGCATAAAAGGGAATATTATCATGGATTCAAAGACTTTCACTAATAACTTATGATGCTGAGCATATTGTTGTGTTAATATATATAATTTTAAACCAATAAAAACATTAAAAAAGCCTGCATGGCAGCTTTGGATTTACTGCACAGCACTGTGTACACAGTGGCCCTGGAGATAGATCTTGTGATCAGGATTTCAGGGCAGGAGAGTTGTAGGCCAGCCTTCTGGTAGACAGTATATGTGAAGATCTACAATGCATTAGGATCTCTGTGCCAGTCATCATAAAGTGCACACACTCTTCCCCCATTCAGCCATTGATCATGGAAAGCCCAGTTTCCTCTCTGCCCATGCTTCATCTCCCATTTTCCATCACTCTACTGATTTGAGCAGACTACCAGCTGGAGGCTATTTCTGAACAGAGAAAACTGTCATCAAAGAATTGGCTCTGCCATCTACTTCCTTTGTTAGGCTGGAAAGGACACCAATCCCTGGGAGGCTCTCTTTCTCCTTTTGTAAACCAGGATAATCGTGTTCCTTTCCATGGACCCTGGAGTATGTGTGATAAGACTATAATTTTTTTTTTCTTTTTTCTTTTTTTTTTTTTTTTTTGGTTTTTCGAGGTAGGGTCTCACTCTAGTCCAGGTTGACCTGGAATTCACTATGTAGTCTCAGGGTGGCCTTGAACTCACAGCAATCCTCCTACCTCTGCCTCCCGAGTGCTGGGATTAAAGGTGTGCGCACCACGCCCAGCAAGACTGTAATTTCTGAAGTACAAATTTTATCAATGCTTGTTTGTTATTGGATTATAACTTAGATGTTTAAATCTGCATGTCATCTTAGCATGTCAGTTACATATCATTAATGATTGAGATTACTGTCCAGAATTTGACCAACTCATGGAGACTGACATAAGAGTCATAGGAGATCTTTGGTCAGCTATTGCTGTACTTATGCACAATTTAGTAGCTTAAGACTCAATGGCCGTGCACTATATTTTGTGAACCTACAGGATAGCTTGGAAGGAGTGGGTTCTGTGGGGACAGAGATCACCTGGTCTTGTCTGAAATATCTAATGCGCTGTCATCAGCCAGGGTTTGCCTAGGGTTTGGATGAGTTTAAATGGTCAGGGACGAAATGTCTGTGACTAGGGAGTCACAGTTTCATTCACTTGTCTCTCACAGGTCTCAGTCAGGCTAGTCTAGAAGGATGTGAAGCAGGTGAAATAAGTAAGACTGTGCTATGGAGGAAGTAGCTGTATCTACCTGCTCCCCAAACCTCACCTTTGATGACATTACTCATCGTCTTCATCGTCTGTTACAGTGAATCTGTCCTTTCCAAGGTCATATGTTGAAACCCTAGTGTCCACTCTGAGGGAAATAGGATGCGAGTCATTTGGGAAGTGACTAGGTTTAGACAAGGTGTTGAGGCTACAACATATGTAATGGGTCTGTGTCCCTATGAATTGAAATAGACACCAGCACTTTTCTTCATCACTTAAGAAGGCTTCTTCTTCCAAGCCATGAGGAAAGTCCTCACCTAGAACCAAATACACGTTAACCTCTATCCTATACCTCCCAGCCTCCAAAACTGTGAGAAACAAATGTCGGTACCCATGACTTCAGACCGTGGTGTTTACTTTATGAAGCCTGTGTTGATTCATTCCATTGACAAGTATGTGTCATTCAGAGTAAAGATAGAGGGAAACCACAAGTTCGAAGGCAAAGCTCATGTAGGGAAGCCATCATGTGGAACAAATAATTCAATCAATATACCACTCCACGTTTGTGCAGAAATCCCATTATCTGAGGGACTATTAGGGCTTGCTCTTTTTAAAGCATACATAGCATGCAGTCAAAGAGTCTCAGTTATGATCTCTCTTGTGGCACAACGCTTGTTTTACCTAGCTATGGCATTTCATTTATTTCAGGCTGCTTTTTAAATTTAATATGGGATAGAGTAAGAATTCACAATAGCAGATAGTGCTTTGAAAAACTTAAAAATTTGTGACAGAAAAGTCATTTTTAACTTCTGAATTTCTTCATTGTAAGGGAAAAGAAAACAACAATAACACAATACATAATGTTTCAATATATAAAATATTACCAACATTTGACAAAGCAGCCCAAGATTTTTTCTAGGTAATATCAATACATATATAAACCTATAAATTTGTCTTCCTAAAACATGTGGTCCCTCTTGTTAAACTCCAGGAAAGACAAAATGGTAGGAAAGTGACAACTTTTCAACTGTGAATACTATCACCTGGGAATATTTGTTCATGTACCAGGTAAAATGGAAAGCTGTTATAAAATCTTATCAAGACTTCTTTGTGGTTGCAGTTATTGGATCCGACCTTAAAAACTTCCTGAGGAAACGATACTTTACTTCCGAACTGCGCAAAATCACAGCTATTTTCTTCTAACATCTGATGTTCAGTTTCTGAGTATCAAGATGTATCTAGCTATCAAAGATACTGTAATAAAAAATCTTCTATGGAGCTAAAACTAGGGATAAGAATTGGTGGAAAGAACTGTTTTCCTATGCAGCGATGATGGGATACAGTTCAAAGGAAAGCTATTTCACGAAGCAGTTTAGAGCAGGGAAGCTAGAAGAGGAAGCTTTTACACAAAGGTGGAATTTAGGGAAAGTATATACAGAACTTCACAAACTCAGAAAATTAATACAGGCAAGTCAATATCAATATATACTATATTTAATGATTCTGATCCTCAAAAACATAAAATGTATTACTTGAAAGATCTTCAAGTAAAACTCAGTCTAGTGAAAACAGAGAGAGGAATACAACAAAAAGACAAAAGGTTAGAAATCATAGGACTTCCTGCAGTATTGATATGCCAGGCAGCATCATGGAGGTGATAACACTTGCTCTCCCATCTTCTGAGACCAGTGCTATCCTGTGGTGGAATTCTATAAACAATAAGGTCACTGCCATCTCAAAGACAGAGCAGGTGTATTTATCAACACAATACTCTAAAAATCTTCAGGTCCAGTAACATTCAGTCACGGAAGGAGACAGCTCATAGGAACACAAGGTCCCTCATCCCCTCTTTCTCTTGGGCTTCTTTACCTCAGCACACATACCATAATATGCTGCATCTCCCCATGCCCATAAGCCATGGGATCCATCAGTCATAGAAAGGAATGTCTGAAACTTGAGCCAAAATAACCTTTTCTCTTTCTTAGTTGATAATCTTAGATATGAAATGTTCACCAACCCAACAGTTTCTTTTGATATGTTTTGTTTTGTTTTAGCAAAACAAGGTGTCACCATTGTGAAGTGTAGATGGAATTTACCTGTACAATTTTTTAACTGCCTTGTGTTCTGATTCCAGAAACACAGGGTTGATCCAAATTCACAAGTAAGGGCACTGTTCTCCAATAAGGACCCTTACTGCAAACACCAGCAGGGGTTGCCAGTATATCTTCTCTTGTATAAACTTGACCTCAAATGGGGATTCTCTTGCCTGCATTATAATTGGCCATAATAATTCACAGAACTTCAGCAAGCACTCTACCTAATCACAGTTCTGTTTTAGCAAAGGGATACAAAAATCAGAACCGGCCTAAGGGACAGACACAGAGTGGCCATGACAGTTTTATGTGTATGCCCTGTGGTGCTGGGATGTGCAATTTTAGTGTGTAATAATATACAGACTACAACCAGACAGGGAAGTTCACTTGAATTTCAATCTCTTGAGGTCTCCCTGGGGTTTCACCATGGAGGCAAAATCTTGTTATGTGACCTCTAGTTCCTGCCTCATTTCCAGATCAGAATAATGTCACAGGGCTCAAAGATCACAGCTCTTATTATATGGCTGGTCTTTCTGGCATGGGCAGCTCCTGTTATGAAACATCTAGTCAGTATAAACTATCTAGGGGTCCGCCATGAATCTCATAATCACCAGCTCTGTAACCAGGGAATCAAACTGCAGGACTCTAATTACTTGTCAGAGGAATAAGACCTGAGTCTTATCTCTGGCCCTGGGAAAAAAAAATGTCATTCTAAATGTCTTGGAAAGCCATTAGCTGTCTAAACTTGGCATCAGAAGGGGGAAACCTTGTGATTACTACCTAGCAAGAGACTTTATGATGAAAAAAAATGGTTGCCCACCCTCTGCCAAGAATCAATCCAAATGGGCCTGACAATGGACAATCATCTGAGCAAGACAATGTTCCTTCAGGGAAAACTTCCTGTTCTAGAGGCTCTATAAATAGTATAAAACCTTTCTAAAATGTTCATTATCACAAAGGTCCTTTGACCCCTGTCCACTAAACCCTAAAGTGTGTGCTGCTCTATTCTAAAATCAATTCTGCTAGTCTTCTGCATAACACACTGAGTGTTTCCATTTAATTATTTCAATGGATAGCATAAAGACTAGAAGCTAAGGGGAGCCAAGACATAAGTTCTGGTGACATAAATAATATAATTATTATATATAGAACAGATAATGATCCGTTACTGTAGGGAAGGCTATCTAATGAAGTGATGGTTCTGCCATTTAAAATGTTAGAGAGCACTACCTCTTTCAATGATCATTGCAAAGAACTTCAACTCTCCTTTGGAGCTATTAGGTATTCCACACTGAAACAAGTGCTTTTCAGGAGACTTCTTGGAAGTCACATTACTAGATAGCTATTGACTTTTGATCAAGTCATTTTGTGGAACACGAAAATCATTAATAGAAAGTAAAGGGAAATTTCACCAAATGAAATTAATTGCCTTTAAAGATTACTAGTGGTTCAATAATGGAATTAGAGGTATTAGATCTCAAAAGAATTATTCAACCTAATTCTGTATTTAGAGGTAAACATTATAAGTACCAGAGTTCTCACTTCATTTAATCTCCCCTCAGAATCTCCTGAACAAACTACATCCACAGCATCACAACTGAAGAGTCTGGGTTTGGGACAAACCCAACAGATGTAAAAGGGAATTTAGCATAGTCGAGGGAATTTCCATTTCACATTTCAGATTACACAGTGGAACAATGATTTGGCATGGTGGTTTGAATATAAAGTTTCCCCCATACCATAGCCTCATGTGTTTGTGGTTAAGCCTCATCCTTAATCCCCAGCTAGTAGAGCCTTTGGGAGGTCGAGCCTTGCTGGAGGAGGTGTATCACTGGGGGTGGACATTGAGCTTTTCTAGTCTAGCCCCACTTACCAGCACTAACCAGTTCATTCTCTCTCTCCTTTGTGCCTGCTGCTGTGGAGATTTGACACCCAGATTTCTGCTCTGCTATGATTTCACTGCCATGATGAAGCTTTCTATCAAGTATAATTAAACCCTTTTCTTCCATAAGCTGCCTCCTGTCAAATAATTTGTCCCAGCAATGAGAAGATAACCGCGATACTGGAGAACGAAATAATTGCTCACTAAGAGAGACTCCTCCATTTATATTTTGGGCAACACATCTGTTTAATAATGCCAGAGTAAATTTCTGGAGGCTCATGTAGATAATGAAAATTGCCTTCATATTCATTCAAAAGAAGATGCTAGGAAAAGAATGCTAAATACAGACTCTAAATTCTTTTTTTTTGTATTTATTTATTTATTTATCTTAAATATATGTTTATTGTCCATAATGTGTTACATTATTTAGTGGGCAAACAATAGTTGTTATCCCCAATTCCCCAATAACCCCCCAGACTCTAAATTCTTAGTTTATTTTATCAATTGATTTTGGC
This sequence comes from Zapus hudsonius, assembly GCA_004024765.1. Taxonomy (NCBI): domain Eukaryota; kingdom Metazoa; phylum Chordata; class Mammalia; order Rodentia; family Dipodidae; genus Zapus; species Zapus hudsonius. The sequence goes on from PVHP010042279.1 coordinate 7,856, forward strand.
CAACATTCAGGAAAATGAAGATTAATCATCATCAATTTCTTTTCTTTTTAATTGTTTTTAATTGTTTTAATTGTGTGTTTATGGTATGTTTCATATGGTGTTGATTCGATGTGTGTGGTGTATGTACTTGTGTGTGTAGATGCACACACAGAGGTCAGAGAATGTTGGGTGTCTTCCTCATTCACTCTTCCACATGATTCCTTGAGGAGACAGCTGTTTACTGTCAGTGAACACCAGAAATTCTCCAGCCTCCACTCACTGTAGGCCAGGCCTGACTTTTTACATAGGTGCTTGGGAATCAAATTCCAATAATCTCAGGACTTCTCATCCCTATCCCCAATTGAGATCAATTTCTAACAAGAGTCATAGAAATGAGTGAATTTGAGTTACATGAAAGAATTTGGATGAATCTGTCAAAACAAAGATAAGCAGTTTGGCAAAGATGATGCAATGTGCACACAGTGCAAATACTCTTTATGATTATGGACATATAAATGTATAGGGAAGTATATAAATATTCAAGATCACTTAGAAGATCAAATTAATTCGCTATAGTATATTTTTCCATTTTGCTGATATAGCACTGTGTCTTATTGATGCCCCTTTTTGATTTTAAGTTTCTAGTGCTGTAAACATACTGAGTTGCAGTATCATATTGCCGATGTTTGTCTGTGTAGTGTCTTTCCCTGAGGAATGTGGGAGTATGGAGCCAATATTCCAGCTCCATATTTCCAACACATTCCACTTCTATGGTGTGAGCTGCAATTATTTTTCTCAGACTTTCTCTTGTGTCTGTCTTTTTGATGTGCAGATATTTAACATTTTTGCCTGTTTGACATTGTCAATATTTTCCCATCTTATTTCAGGGTTTGAATTCAAATTACCAAGAAAACACACACACACACACACACACACACACACACACACACGTTTTCTTTTATCTGGTTTGTCACTATAAACCTCTCTCTCTCTCTCTCTCTCTCTCTCTCTCTCTCTCTCTCTCTCTCCATGTTTTTTCAAGGTTGGGTCTTGGTGAATTTACTATGTAGTCTCAGGGTGGCCTTGAACTTAAGGTGATCCTCCTACTTCTGCCCCCTGAGTGCTGAGATTAAAGGTGTTGACCACCAAACTAGATAAACCTTTCTTAATGGTTTTGTTTTAGATATTTATCTTTTAAGCATCACACATGGCATTTTTTCAAAAGCACCTTGTGCTTTAATATCTATACATATTTTTATGTTTGTAATATCTAAAATTAGTGGACTTATTTTAATCATTTCATTTTTCTAGTTATCATCTTTTATTTACATTATTTTTCCCTATTTGGCTACTATTTTATTGTTATATTTCTTAAATACTTTCTTCATTTTCCCCTCTTCCAGTTTAAACATTATAAATAGTATCAGGGACTTCTACCCTTAATTTTTTCTTCAAAATGACTCAACTTGCTCATTTGTCTTCTCCCTCTGTCCCAAACTTGGAACTCTTTTTAAGAGTTCTCTCCTATCTTCTCATTATTGTAAATACTTAATTTAAAATATACATTTCTGCCAGATGTGGTGGTGGACACCTTTAATCCCAGCACTTGGAAGACAGAGGTAGGAGGATTGCTGTGAGTTTGAGGCCACCCTGAGACTGCATAGTAAGTTCCTGGTCAGACCCTACCTGGCAAAACCAAATATATATATATATATATATATATATATATATATATATATATATATATATATATATATATATATATATATATATATGGCTTAAAGTTAATACTTAACAAAACTTCATTGAAGTTAATCATCTATGGAACAAATATTTGTTTCTTGAATCCCCTAGCCTCCTTCTTTGTTTGGTTTTCTTGCTGAAGTATACATTTAATAGCTTTTTTAATGAGTCTGAGTGGGTGGCAAATTCTTCTGGTAATTGTAACTGTGAAAGTTCTTTACTTTTTCTTAACTCATGAGTCATAGCTTATCTGAATATATGGTTTACATTTATTTTCTTTTGCACTTCAAGTGTATTATTCCATGGCCCTCTAGAATCTGTCACTGCTGATGTCTCAAACAAGTTTAAGTGGGCATTCCATGGCTTGTAATACACACTTTCTCCTTGGTGCCTTTAAGAGTTTTCTTTTTATTTTAATCCTCTAAAACTTCACCACTTGAGGTCTATTCATTCATTGATTTTATTTTTTTTTATTTTATTTTTTTTCCTCTTTTTTTATTGTCCATAATGAGTTACAACATTTATTTAGTGGGCAAACAATGAGTTGTTATCCCCAATCTAGTTCATCCTTTTCTGTACTTGGGCTACAAATTTGATCTGGAAAATTTTCAGCCATCACTCTAAATTTTATTGTGCTGATATATACCATTCTGTATTTATTAAATTATTGCATGATTATAGGGTTTGTATATTCAGAAGGTTGTTTGGGTGATATGTGGGTTTTTGCTTGTGTGTGTGTGTGTGTGTGTGTGTGTGTGTGTGTGTGTGTGTGTGTGTGTGTGTGTGTGTTGTGCCATATAGAGTTTCTTGGTGAAACCTTCTAGGTGACTTTTTTAAGATTGATATACAATTGATAACCCCTTTCTAGACTCCTCCTAGTCTAAAATCTATACTCTGCTACCTTGCCCCTTCTGAAAAACCCAGGACATATCTGGTTTCATTCTCTCTTTAATATTTCTACTCCAATCTATTTGAGAGTCCACTATTCTTTGTATTTGAAGAATAACAAATGATGAAAGAATGAATTATGTATATTTCATTTGTTATCAACTTTATACTTGCTTTAATGTTATAAAAACTCAACTGATCATTTAGGATTAAGCAGTATAGAAGTACACCATCTATATTTTCTTATCTATAACAGCCAAGACCGGTCATGTGGAATGCCTACATACATACTGTATGCAAGGGCAAAACATTGTAAGGCATATGGAGATCAAGTTGCTAAAGTGTTTAATGAGTTCCTTCAACAGATGTCATCATGAATCACTACAGTGAGCACCACAGTGAAAATGCTGAAATTTTTGTTCATATTCCATTTTTATAATATTGAAATTATTTAGAAAACAAGACTAAGTTCCTAAAATGTCACAGAGATTCTGGAATTGCTTTAATGCCTACAAGATGCTGTCTGTCTTCACTATGTTTCACTATAGAATATATTCTTAATATACAAAAATTTAAACTTTTGAATCCATAAATATGTGATTGCTGGGTAATTTAACCTGGGCCTGCAGGCTTTCCAAGTAAGTGTCTCTAACTGGTAAGCCAATTCTCTAGCCCCTACTCTTTGCTTTTTATCACTTCAGCTCCTACTGAATTTCATTGTCATTATCCTCAGTGTTTATAGTTCCCTGTTCTGAATAGGCAAAGAGAAAGTGAAAAATAAATCTTATTAACAAATTCTTAAAATGCTGCCTCATAGTAGTTAAGAGAAGATGTTAGCAATCCCACAGGTAGCAATAAGCAGCAATAATCTTTACAATTATCACCTTAATGAGCAACCTATGGCTGTGAGATGAGCAGATCAATAATGTTTTTTTTTTTTTAGCCAAGATGGATCATAAGTTCATTTATCCTTCAACGTGCATCTACTCTATGGCTATTGAGTACATAGCCCTGTGTCAGCTGCAAAGGAATTCAGTGGACTATCAGTAGAGATTCCAAATTTCTGTCCTTGTGGATATTATAAGGCAATGGGAAAAACATATTGAACCATCTTCTTGACAATTCTGCAACTACAATTGGGAGGTGGTCAATGATAAGATAAATTCAGGGTGTAGCTAAGAGAAGTTGAGTAGTGAAGTATCTGAACTATTTAGAGTCCCGTGAGATGAGTAGTGGAGCAGTGATCCAGCCAAGGGTAGCCAGACAGAGAAGAGGAGAGGCTCAACAGCAGCCATGAGGTACAGTACAGTATCCCCAGTGGACAGGACAGGTGCCTTGGGAACTGGGGGAGAACTCTGAACTTGAGGCTGGGTGTGCATGTGTACAGCCAATTTCAAGGCTTTGCTTGAGAGATTTTGAACTCTGTTCCATAGTGTGTTTGTTAATAAGGTGGATCATCTGTCAGCCACAAACCCCATGCATTAGTTTCCAGTCCTGAACTAGCATCTGAAACCCTGAGAATTCTTCATTTGCACACAGTTCTAGCCTGCGATAGGTTTATCTAGAGATTAGGGGACCTCCATGGCTCAGAGATTCACATGCATTTTTATTTGTTTACTTGGTTTTCTTTCTATCTTTCTTTCTTTCTCTCTCTCTCTCTTTCTTTCTTTCTTTCTTTCTTTCTTTCTTTCTTTCTTTCTTTCTTTCTTTCTTTCTTTCTTTCTTTCTTTCTTTCTTTCTTTCTTTCTTTCTTTCTTTCTTTCTTTCTTTCTTTCTTTCTTTCTTTCTTTCTTTCTTTCTTTCTTTCTTTCCTAACTTTAAGAGATCATTATACCTGGTTCAATAAGCTACCTTGCTGTCTTCTATGGTCTTGATTATGAATCTATCCAAGAAATTAGATACTTATTTAGTAAGCATTACCTTCTCTGTTATACATTTTAGCATCAAATCTTCTAATTATTAAAGTCAAATGTATTCAAATTTGGAATATTCTTTTAGCCTTACAATTTTGTATGTTGTAAATGAAACACTTGAAAATTTTTATCACTTGATGATTATATAGATAATTGTATTTTTACTAATCTATGTGTAAAATATGAACTTTTTCTGAAAGGCAATTGCACATAGTGGAAAAGGGCTTAGATTCTGAAAGCAAACTGCCAGAGTTCAGTGTATTGCATCTATTCACAAGTCATGAAGCATTACAGTGCAAATTTCTTTATGAAATAGGGATATTAATTGTATCACACTCATTGTGTTGTGAGAATGACTTACTGAACTATGTTGGCTTTCATTTAAGAATGTTGTTTGAGTGCAAACTATATTTAAAGTTCTCAAATTGAACTGATGAGATGACTCAGTGTTAATGGTGCATACTTGCAAAGCCTGCAAGGCCAGGTTTGATTCCCAAGTAATCAAGTAAAGGCAGACTCACAGAGTGGTTTGCATGCATCTGGTGTTGGTTTGCATGAGAGTAGTCTCAGACCCTCATGCTGGCTCAGAAAGTGGACTTAACTGCTTGCTGAGCCATCTCTTCAGCCCCACTTTCACTTTTTGATGCTGGTGGTTTTTTGTTTGTTTGTTTGTTTTGGTTTGGTTTGTTTGCATCTCCAGCAATTGTAGTTGATCTCAGTGGGAGGATTGACCAGCAGGATGCTAAGTCTGCCTTTATTGGAAATGTAAACATTTTTTTTGAAATGTAAGCATCCTAATTATATTTTAATGACCATGTTTCTGAATTTGAGATGATGTTTGGAAACATGCTGATAGCAATTAGAACTTCGGAGACTTTCCATTTATTATTTATTTATTTATTTATTTATTTATTTATTTATTTATTTATTTATTTTCTTATGGTGGAACCTCCAAATCCTGACCATGGTTTTGAAGAAGGTACTCAAAGAGAAAGAGCCAAGCAGATCTTGAAGAAAACATCTGGTTTGACTTTTCCTTTGCTTTTATGTTTTATGCATGAATTTTTTGGGACTCCAGTCTAATTTAAAGGAGCAAGAGAAACTCCAAAATGGTACAGGTACACCTAGGCATCAATGTTTCCCTTAACATTTTAAATATTTTCTTCTGGTAACTTCTTTCCTTCCACTTTGTTGTTTCCTACTATTTTTTTTCCTTTTTTATCGCCTATTAAATTTTCTCTTTACCCTCTTTATTTTATTTTTAATTCCAGGGTCATTTTTTTCAATTTATTTTTTATTTATTTGAAAGGGGGGAAGAGATTGAGTGTGGAAGGGCTTCTTGCCACTGCTAGTGAGCTCCTCACAATGCATCATTTTGTGTATGTAGCTCTATGTGGGTACTGGGGAATTGAACTCAGGCCATCAGTCTTTGCAAACAAGTGCCATCTCCACAGCCTAATAACTGAATATTTTTATTGAAAAATATTTAATATGTTTATTGAAAAGTTTCATATATACACTTAATGTGTTTTGATCATAATATCTTCCCAATATTTTATCACCCTTCCCTCACATCCCTTTCACATAGACCCTTCTTTTCTAGCTAGTTCATCTTCTAGCTTTATTTGTTTGTTTGTTTTTGCCTTCCTTCATCATTCATGACAACATGTTGATGGACCCATTGTTGTACAGGTAACCACAGCCTGTGTGAGGTCATTGTAAATGCAAAGGCCACTGCTTGTCCAGAAGACAGCATTCCAAAGCACTCCTCCCCAGCCTCTGGCACTTATATTATTTCCACCACATCTTCCCTTGGTTTTCATAGGTGTGATAAATATGTTCTCATTTGGTGATAAACACTTCACTGTCTTCTTAGCATTTCAATGAATCTCACGGGAAGTTACTGCTTTTTTTATAAAATAGAATCATTTCTGATTGATTGTTAGAGCAGCACTAGTTTATGGAAATAAACATAAATATTCAGAGAGCAAGCTGATAGTCACACCATACCTATTTAGCCAAACAGCAGTATCTCTATTCTGTTCCCATCAGCAACCTGCAGGTATAAAATTGTCAAACAATTTACGTCATCTTTTAAATAGCAGGTTTCCGCCTTTTAATCTCTCAGTTGCCTTTTCTTTTCATTTATTGTTCCTAAAACACTCACTTTAGCATCCCCCCTTCTTATTATGAACTGACAATGTCAAGGCCAATAAAATGAAGAGCTCAGTGCATTGATTTAGGTACCTCTGTCTGCTACTGCCCAGTTTCTCTGTTAAAGTCAGCCTTCTTCCTTGATCTCTTATTTATTAAACTTATTTATGAATAAGTTTATATGTTGTATGAGCAAATTTTATGAAGGTGTCCCAGTTTCCCTCCTCTCTGTCCCCTACCCACTGGGGTCCTTCCTCAGTGTGCAAACTGGATCTGTCCATAGGTTAGGGGGATATGAACTGCACCAGAGGGAGCCAGTTTTTCATTGTTTTTTTTTTTTCTTCCCCCTTGTGTATTGTTGTTGAGAGGGGCCTTCATTTTTAAAAAAATATCTTATTGTCAATGATTACATGCATTTTATGAGCAAATGTTGTGATGATACCCCCATTTCCCTCCTCTCTGTCCCCAACCCATAGGAGCCTCCTTGGTGGGCATACTGGATCAGTCCATGGAGGGGGGATTATGAAT
>PVHP010042280.1:0-15179 GCA_004024765.1 Zapus hudsonius
AAATTAAATAGATAAGAAAAGGTAACGAAGATAGGGAATAAGGGGTAAATTACTTCTGATTTTATAATTCCATGACTCAAGCACTTAAGGGCAACAAGAGAAAGAAAAAAAGTAAGGGAATAAGGCCATTGCTATGAAGGGACTTCTAAGATTCTGGAAGAGTGACTTTTCAGAAGTCCAATGAGCTGAGACCAAGTTGGTGTCAGCTAAATGTCAAAGATATAAAACCTCAAAAAATTTTCTCGAGTGCTCGCTTCGGCAGCACATATACTAAAAAAAAAATTTTCTCGTAACAGTTTACTGAACTTTTCTTCAGTTTTCGTTGCCAGGACACGTGCACCCGAAGGAAAGATGAGGAGGATCGGGTCAAGCACTGGAGGAAGCCCACAGTGGAAGCAAGTCTAGCAGAAGCTGAGCATGACTCCTGCTGCTGTGCATTTTCTTAGCTGCACCATCAGCTTTTTCTTCTGAACCTGATTCTTGAAAATGGTCCAAATAAAATAATTACACCCAAATTGAGTAAGCCTAGAGAATAATCAGTATGTATGAAGAGCACACTCAATTTATGAAGAGTAACTCAACTTAGTATTTCACTAAGTTTGTGAAATCTCTGACTATAAGATGCCAGCAACCTAGAAAATGATAAAACGCACATAAAACCCAGCAAAGTTAAAGTCAGTGGGCAAATCTTGGAGAATCAGTCAAGGACAACACCTGTGGAAATATACGGGTCTACAGCCAAAAGACCAAGTTACGCCTACAGTTACAATAATCAAGAAGACCCAGGGAATGCCACTAATAAAACAGGACCCGACACATAAGTGACATGAACATTCCCTCCTCTAGTCCTCAATTCATCAGCAACTGTTTATTTAGAGGGGTTTCCTAAAGACCTCATAAAACCAACCTGCCAAGTCTGTTCAGACAGAAGAATCATAATGAAAGCTGGAGGAAAGCACTTTTTTTAAAAGGCTGGGGGGGCTCGAGAGATGGCTCAGCAGTTAAGGCACTTGCCTCCAGTGCCTAAGGCCCTGGGTTCAATTCCCCAGGACCCACATAAGCCAGACACACAAGGAGGTGGCCCTGGTGCGCTCGCTCATGCTCTCTATCTCTCTCTCTCTCTCTCTCTGCTTGAAAATGAATAAATAAAATATATACTTAAAAAAGCTGGGGGGCAGGGGGCAAATACTGAGTACAAATACTCCAGTGTGAGAAATTGTTTAAATGTTATTTGATGGAAATCACAAACATAAGGGCTGAGCTAAACACTCTGGTTTCTCCATTATCCTCAACCCTTTACCACCATCCCTCTCAAACATGCAGTATCTATGTTGTCTTTCATGTCAGATCCAAGATTGTTCAAAGCTTTCAGGCTGTGAGACTACAGCACTGGTATCTGAAGTTCAGTTGCAGAACACATGCACAATCAAGGCAGCCAGCCTCTAGTGGCTTTAATAAGCACAGCCCAAAGGAATCTAAAAGCAGGCTTAGAAAACATCATTAAGGAGGCAGGAACAGTAATCAAGTGAAATCTCAGGGGGCCACACTATTTAGACAAGGGTCTGAAAAAGGAAATTGGGAAGATGAGAAGGATGCAGACTTTGGTGGTTTTTAAAAAGCCACATTTGAAGAGCCCCAAAGGCCAGAGGACTCTTCCTGAAAACAGCTGGGAAAGTTGTCACATACTGTGGCAGGGCTAAGTCCCCACAACCAGCTTTAAGGCATGGAGCTTTAGAAACCTGACCACCAGGTACAGTACTACCGCTTAATGTTTCAGACAGCACTAGAGTCCAGCACAGGAAGTGGTCATAAGTTGGCAATGAAGGGATGCTTCTTTCAACCACCAGTAACCAAGATACAGAACATTTCCTAAAGCTTGAAACACGTGACTGAATTAAAATTCTTATATTTATGTAACAAGTTTTAACTTAGAGACTTTGAATTCTATCTTTAATATAAAATTTTTCTGCCTTCATCTTCTACATAACACATCTTCATCTCCTCACCTTCCTGTTTGAAAGTCAGTATTCTATGAAAGGGAGTGGGGAGTGAGGCAGGACACCTCAGCAGCAGTGAGAGAGAGATTACTGGTGGGAGTATCTAGTGTACATGTGTGAAGGCAGCCTCGGGGAAAGAATTACCACTAGGAAATCCAAGGATCCCCAAAGTGTAATCATTAAGGACAGTTTCCATGATTAACTTGTTTTCATAATTTTCAAATCTATCTCATTTGAGTTAGAAAGCACTTTCTACTTAGTGGCAACTTCATAAAATAGCACAGGGGGAAAAACATAGCTGCTAATGTATCAGGTGAACAACTAAAACAGAAAGTTAAAATGTAGTCCAACAGAAATATTTTTACTTTAATAAACTTCAAGTTCTTTGGAACCTCTAAGCCACTGTGCAATTTTAAAAGTATTCCAATGGCATACTAGACTGTAAACTTCCTGAAGATGAGCTGCCGTGTCTTATCCTATAATCTCTACTCCTGATACAATGTAGGTTTTGAATGAATGGAACTGATCAGCTTATGTTTGTTTTTTAATCTGCTCACTCAGGCTGGAGAGATGGCTCAGCAGTCAAAGCACTTGCTTGCAAAGCCTGACAGTCTGGGTTCAATTCCCCAGTACACATGTAAAGCCAGATGCATAAAGTGGCACACACATCTGGAATTTGTTTGCAGGGGCAAGAGGCCCAAGATGCGACTATTCTCATTCTTTCTCTCCCTCCTACCCTGCAAATAATTTTAAAATTTATTTTTTAAATATCTGATCACCCCACATTTATTGAAAAGTGTCAGTTCCATGGTGTAATGGTTAGCACTCTGGACTCTGAAAAGTGACTATATATATTGGGTCAGATGTTTAAGGAGTTATGTTGAATGTTAGCTCTTAGTGATAAAAAAAAAATCACCACTCATTCCTATTTTTTCTTATTCTATTCTTGATTATTAACTTGACTAGAGTAATTTTCATAGTGTGTTTGAATTTTCAGACGAGATCGGGTGCGTTCAGAGTGGTATAGCTGTAGGTATGTTTGAATTTTCAAATGATTTGCACATATAAAAATGCAGACATCAGTTTAATGCTTAAGATTAATTTTCCTCGTTTCTTGCCCCTCAAACAGAATTCTAACACGGCTATGATACTGACAATAACTGTTATCATCCAACAATCACCTCAGTAACAGCTGCTGGACTGAAGCCCACGATGAAAGCATCTCAGCGACAGGAGTTTCTGAAGCAAGACCAGGCAGCAACTGGCCCCGTTTGCACCACACAACTGTGTGCATAGTTGTATCAAATCTAAGTCTTTCTTACCTCCTTAAAGAACAGTTGGTTATCACAACAATATGGTAAAGAGCATTTACATAGCACTCGAATTTATAGTCTTAAAATTGCTGCATTATTTTAGCACTCAAAACTCATTTAATGGGCTAGAGAGATGGCTCAGCGGTTAAGGCACTTGCCTCCAGTGCCTAGGGCCCCGGGTTCAATTCCCCAGTACCCACATAAGCTGGGCCCACAAGGTGGTGGCCCTGGTGCCCTCTCTCTCTCTCTCTCTCTCTCTCTCTCTCTCTCTCTCTCTCTGCTTGAAAATTAATAAAATATTTTTTTAAAAACTCATTTAATATTAAAAGAGAAAGGAGGAACTGGAAAGATGGTTCAGCAGTTAAAGGTGCCTGCGCACAAAGCCTGCCAGCTGGGGTTTGATTTCACAAAGTGGGGCATGTATCTGGAGTTCATTTGCAGTGGCAAGAGGCCCTGGCACACCCATTCCCCTCTCTTTCATTCTCTCTCTGCTCAAAAAATAAATAAATAAATAAATACAAATGTTTAAAAAATAAAAAAACCGGGCTGGAGAGATGGCTCAGCGGTTAAGGCACTTGCCTCCAGTGCCTAAGGCCCCTGGTTCAATTCCCCAGGACCCACATAAGCCAGACCCACAAGGTGTGTGTGCTCGCTCGCTCTCTCTCTCTCTCTCTCTCTCTCTCTCTCTCTCTCTCTCTCTCTCTCCTCTCTGCTTGAAAAATGAATAAATAAAATATTTAAAAAAAAAATAAAAAAACCTAGGCTGAGGGAGTGTGGTAGTACACTTCTTTAATCCCAGCACTTGGGAGGCAGAGGTAGGAGGATTGCTACGAGTTCGAAGCCAGCCTTGGACTACAGAATTAGTTCCAGGTTAGCCTGAGTTAAAGTGACACCCTACCTCAAAAACACCAAAAATAAAGAAGTAAAAAAGAGCCAGGACAATGGCGCACACCTTTAACCCCACAGCTCTGGAGGCAGAGGTTGGGGGATTTCTGTGAGTTCAGGGCCAGCCTACCTGAAAAAAACTAAATAAATAACTATAAATAAAAAATAAACACATTTACCACATGGGAGAGCCAGGGCTCAAAACAGTGGATAGCCTTGCCTGTCCACAGCCACAGAGCTGGGACTTGGGAGTCTGACCCTGGGTCTCCTACAGGCTGCAGTCCAGGTCTCTCCTCACCACAGCTGCTTCCTTCCTATGCCAAGACCCAGAGAGTTGTGCCAGAACACAGTAAGTCTGTAAGAGGTGAGACTATGAAAGAGTAGACAGCGGTTATAACAATTGTCAACACAGCCTGAGGGGGGAGGTTCTCTGTTTAATGAGACTAAATTGGCCAGATGTTCAGAAACAAACAGGCAGTAGATGGTGTGAAAAAGAAATGAGGACAGGCTTAGTTGATGATCAACAGAAATTTGATATTCATGAATCCTCAAACGTCCTAATTTATAACTAGCTCACTCATTCTGTTTTCTTTAGAAATAACTGGAAAATTTCCAAATCATTCCTTCAAAACAACAGGGAAAAATTTTTTTCAGCTCAGTACACTGTAAATAGACAACAAAAACAGGTGAGTTCATGAAAATGTTCATCTGATGCATGATGCTCCAACTAGGAAAGACAGGTAGGAATATATTTAGGTTATTTAACATTTAACTTAAAGAAATGAAACAACAGAACAGAGCTGTAGCACCATTAGGTTTTTTAAAAAATTTACATATGCAACTAAGTAACTAGTATTGTGTATTTACTATTAACCTTTAGGGTAAGAGTTAAATAGATTGTCCTGAAACAATGAGTTCACTTAATTCACACTGATTGTATGCTATAGCAGTAAACAACTGGGGACTCCAGGTCTTGTTTTTATGTTACCTTAAGTTGCAGCCATTCAGAAACCACAGTTGTTCTAAATTCTACTAGCTGTTTAACACACTTTTTCTATTGTGTTACTATCACTGTGAAGTTCTTTTCAAATAGGTTTCAATGGTTAAGGAAATAAAGCCTCCCTTGAGTTTACAGTTCGTTCAATTTAAGAGATCCCCCCAATCCATTGAAAGCTATAGAAAAATTTATGTTGGTTTGTTTTTACTCACTGATGTATCCTGGCTGGTTCCAAGAGTATTGTTGAATGAATTAAGGATTCCATGATCCACACACAGCTCTTTACACAGGGTTATATCCAAGAACTTTGGACATCTGAATGTTTCTAAACTTAGAACTACCCACCCCCATGTCTACATCAGTCCTTCCACGTGTGTAAACAACAGCATGGGCAAGGTGTACAGTTATGTTAAGACAACTTGGTTGTCACCAGCGACCTCCCTTAGTCTTCCAAGCCCCAAAGCTAGAGTTCAAACTATGAAGCACCACGAGGATTCAAGAAGCCTGGGTCCACATGCCGCATATTCTCCTTAGAAAACTACTTCTCTGAAAAATCACTTCTTTTAACCAAGACATTCCAAGAAGAAATAGAACCTAACAGTCGTTACACATATTCGGCTTGGGGAAGCTAGGACAGTCACTGAGTTGCCCCATGAACCTGTTGTCCTCATCTCCAGGGGGAGTGGATTCAATTTCTATTTAAAGGGACACTGCAGGGGGGGGGGGGAAATACCTCGATCCTGAATCTTTAGAGAATCCCTTTTAAAGGTTCAAAAGACCCATTTGCATGAAATTGTCAAAGTCTGCTGAGAAGCCTACAGCAGCCTAGGTCTGGAGCGGGGCCACAAAGCATGATTTGGGGGTATCGGCCTCAACCTTCCATGCCATTGGGAATCCCATAAGAGAAGCAATAGGATCGAGAGGGGGCAGCGTGGCCCGGAGACAGGTGGCCTGGAGCCCCCATGGGACCGAGGGGGTCACCGTCACCTCCTAACTTTGCCAGCCCCCTCCCACCCATGCCCGGGTCGGTCCACGCGCCTCGGGCTCAGATCAAACTCCCGGGTCGGAGCGGAGGCCCGGGGCCGGCGGAGGTCCGTCGGGGACGGGGAAGCCGACCGCGCGGGGCCGGTAGGAGGGACTTGGGGGGTCGGGGGTCTCCGGGCCCGGAAAGGACTCGCCGCCCCTCCCCCCGGCAGGCCGGGCGACCGCTGCCAACGGCGGCACCGCGGCTCCCCCCCGCCCCCCGCCGTCCGCAGCCCGCGCCCGGCCCGCCGCGCCCTCCGCCCGGCCCTCGCCACACCCCGCGCCCCGGGGCGGACCCCCCCGGCGGCTCCCGGGAGCGCTCCTCAGGAGAAGCCCCGGCGCGGGCGTGCGGCCTAGTCGGGGTTACATAACGGGGCCTGGCCCCTTCAGACCCGGCGGGGGGGGGTGGTATCCGCGGTCACACGCCGGGGCTGACGGACGCCGCCGCTCACCTGCCGTAGATGCCCTCGGTGATCCGGTTCCGCTTTAGGGGGCGGCGGAGCTTACTGCAGTCGGCGTTCCGCCGCTTCATCCTCCCGCAGGGGGGCCGGTGCCCGCGCCGCCGCCGCCGCCGCCGCCGCCTCTCACCGCCGCCGCCTCCGGCCCGCCCCGCGCCGGGCCTGGACTCTACCCCTGGGGCCGGTCACACAGACATGGAGCCAGCACCCGGGGGAGGGGGTGGCACGGGGAGGGGGGGCGCAGAGCCTCCTCCGCCTTCGGAAACAAAGAAATGACAATTCCGGGCCCGCCCGCCCAGCACCGGCCAGCCGTCGGCCCCGCCTCCACCACGCCGACGGACGGCCCGGGGGACCAATCGAAGGAGCCGCTCTGCCGCGGACGACCAATCCCGAGGCCCGCTGAGGCAAAACGGACTCTTGGACCCGCCTCTTTGAAGGACAGACGAATGCGCCAATCATCATAGTGTCTCGACGCGTGGCTGGGCCTATCAGGAAAGATTTAAATAGAGGCTTATAAATAGGCCCTATAAATATAACATCTTTATATTATGCCCCGTGGCGAGGATGCGCCTCGTGGCTTTGGGCCGGGTTGGGCTTCACGGTGGTCACAGTCGGCACCGGAGCACACCGTCCCGTGCTGCGGGTAGGACTCGGCTTGGCGGCGTGGGGTGGGTGACGGCGCTCACATGTGCTTCGGCCGGCCGCGTCATGATCTAAGGCCGCGTCCCGGGAGCAGCGCTGGGGCCTTTCCGGCAGGTGGCGGAGCGCTCGACCGGCCGCGTCAGCCGGGATACGAATGACAAAGCAAACCCCATACATACACACACACACACTCACTCACACACACCCTGCCAGCTTCCCGCGACGTGGTGACAGCGCGACAGCCAATCCGAGGAGGTGCTCCGCCCCTGCGGTTGCGTCACGAGGGGCGGGGCTCGCGTCGCCGGGGAGCTGCCGGGGGCGTGTGCGGCGGTGCGGCTCGTCCGGGTTCCACGTCCCGAGGCGTGGGCAGGCGGCGGGCTTCCCCGGGCGCAGTTCTTTGGCAGCCCGGGACTTCTCCCGGGACAGCGTCCCTCACGCCCCTTCTCACCCAGCGTGCCGCCAGCGCCCGTTTGGGGCCAGGCATGGTGCTTATTTGTGTCTCGGCTTGCTCGTTTGTGCCTCTTAATTCCCTTGCCATGGAGATAAAGGGAAATAGCAATAAGAAAACAGCCATTTAAAATAAAAATGAAAGAATGCGTGTCTTTAGAAAAAAACGGGAAATGTAGGAAAGTAGCCAGGAGGACCTTCCATTGTAGGTCTTCACACACACACCCCAGTTTTCTTGCACGGCTAATACTAGTGTTAGTGTAATGTTTACACTGGATATTTAGTCTAGGTCCGATTCATTATTTAGCATAGTCAGTTTACAAGTTAACTCGCCCTTTATCCTGGTTGTATAAAATGCTAACAAATGGCTTTCCCAGCTAACCCCTCAACAATGAAGCAGTCTTCTACCACATTTTTTGTTTTATTTTGCTTTTTCCAGGTAGGGTCTCACTCTATCCCAGACTGAACTGGATGGAACTCACTCTGTCGTCCCAGGCTGGCCTCGAATTCACGGTGATCCTCCTACCTCTGCCTCTTAAGTGCTAGGGTTAAAGGCATACACCACTAAGCCCAGCTTTCTACCACATTTTAAATGTTTTATATTTGTGAGGGGGGGTAGGGAGGAAGGCCATGTCCTCTTGCCCAGTAAAGGAACTCTAGACACATGGGCCACTTTGCACGCTGGCTTTGCATGTGTACTGGGGAATCATCCCCGGCTGGCAGGTTTTGCAAGCAAGAACCTTTAATTAACCCCCAGCTCTCTATCACATTTGTTTTGGTTTTGTTTGTTTTTCGTAGCTAGGGTCTCACTCTAGCTCAGGCTGACCTGGAACTCACTCTGTAGTCCCAGGCTGGCCTCGAATTCACAGTGATCCTCCTACCTCTGCCTCCTGAGTGCTGGGATTAAAGGCTAGACCATCACCCCCGGGTTTTCTATCACATTATTTTTAGACTTCCAGGAAATAGGTGTCATTATCATTTGTCCTGGGACACTGGGCACCACTCCCTGTGATCACCCCCTTAGTCAACACCCACCCCCAGTGCTCAGTTCTCACTATAGTCACTGCTCCCTGTTGCTTTCAGATGTTCACAAACCTTCAAAAATTTCTACTGTGCCTGCCTGGAAGAGAAAATCCAGAACATTTGACCATGGGAAATTATTCAAGTCCCCAAGGCAATCAAGCTTTGCCATCTCTTTTTATATATATATCTTATTTATGTAGTGGTTTGATTCAGGTGTTCCCCATAAACAATGTGTTCTGAATGCTTGATGACCAGCTGATAGCAGTTTTGGAATTGGGACCTTGGAGGTGTGTGGTTGGGGGCGGGCTTGTGGAAGTTATAGCCAGCTTCCCTTGCCAGGATTTTTGTTTTTGTTTTTCAAGGTAGGGTCTTGCTCTAGCCCAGGCTGACCTGGAATTTATCTCTGGCTGGCCTTGAACTCACAGTGATCCTCCTACCTCTGCCTCCCAAGTGCTGGGATTAAAGGCACGTGCCACCACACCTGGCTCCCCTTGCCAGTTTTTGGCACACTTTCCTGCCACTGTTTGTAGTGCCAAGCCAAAATAAACCCATTCCTCCCACAAGCTGCTTTTGTCAGGTTCTTTGTCGCAGCAACAAAAAAGCTGATTACAACAGTTTATTTACAAGCAGAGAGATACAGAATGAGAGTATGGGCTCACCAGGGCCTCTAGCCACTGCAAAGGAAATCCAGATACTTTGCATCTGATTTACATGGGTACTAGGGAATTGAACCCAGGTCTTTAGGCTTTGCAAGCAAGCACCTTAACTGCTAAGTCATCCCTCCAGCCCCCCTCCCTTGCCTTCTCTGTTTTAAATCCCACTGCAACTTGACTTCCTCTCTTTGTTTTGCCTTCCCCTCCCCCCACAGCATCTCTGACAGTGCTGCTCCTGAGGGTGTTTTGGGCAAGGCTTACCCTCTCCCTATGCAAAAAACTTCTTGGGGAATCAGATCTATACCCTGGAGATGCAGTTTTGAAAAATGGCAAGGGCTCCTGCTTTTTCAGACCAGGGTTGAAATTCCAGCTTGGCCACTTAACTAGCTTGGGCAAGTTACTGAATCCCTGAGAGCCTCTGATTACACCCAGGTTTGTGCTAAGGCTTAGAGAGTAATGAACCCTCAGAGCCAGGTATGAAGTAGAGAAAACAAGTAACTTTTCTTTTAAAAAAAAATTACTTATTTATTTGGAGAGAGAGAGAGAGAATGAGAATGGGCATGTCAGGGCCTCCAGCCACTTCAAAGAACTCCAGGTGTATGTGCCACTTTGTGTAACCCACTTTAGGTGGCACTGGGGAATTGAACCCAGGTTGTTAGGCTTTGCAGGCAAGCACCTTAACCACTGAACCATCTCTCCAACCCAACTTTTCTCTTTTCTTTTCTTTTTTTTTTTTTTTTTTTTTTTTTTTTGGTTTTTCGAGGTAGGATCTCGCTCTAGTCCAGGCTGACCTGGAATTCACTCTGTAGTCTCTCAGGGTGGCCTTGAACTCACAGTAATCCTCCTACCTCTGCCTCCCAAGTGCTGGGATTAAAGGTGTGCGCCACCACGCCCGGCTTTTTCTTTTCTTTTTCTTTGCTATTTTCATCTCCTTCCTCCCTCCCTTCCACCCTTCCTTTCTTTTCTGAGACAAGGGCTTACTATGTATCCCAGGCTGGCTTTGAACTTCCTCCTTCCTCGACCTCCCAAGTGCCAGGATTACAGGCATGAGTCACTATGCCCAATTCTGTTCTTTCTTTAGAAACAGGGTCTCACTATGTAACCAAGGCTGGCCTCCAAAAACCTGCAGTCTTCCTGTCTCAACCTCCTTAAATGCTGGCATTACAGGTATTAGACATCATGCCTGACTCAAGTAACTGCTCTTAACAGTGTATTTGTTTTCCATCCCTCACTTCTACTGCAACATGTTAATAAAGTGACACGATGTGGTCAGTATAATAAATTTAGCTAAGGGGACTGGGGAGATTGCCCAGTGGTTAAAGGTGGTTCCTTGTAAAGCCTGCCAGACTGCTTCAATTCCCTAGTACCCAGGTAAAGCCAGAAGCACAAGGTGCACACATTTGGAGTTAGTTTGCAATGGCAAGAGGCCCTGTCCCGCCCCCTCTCTGCTCACAAATAAAAATATAAAAATGTTTTTATTTTGAGTTGGGCATGGTGGCGCACGTCTTTAATCCCAGCACTCGGGAGACAGAGGTAGGAGGATTGCCATGAGTTCAAGACCACCCTGCAACTACATAGTGAATTCCAGGTCAGCCTGGGTTAGAGTGAGACCCTGCCTCGAAAAACAAAACAGAAAAAGAAAAGAAAAGAAAGAGTAAGTCAGCTCAAAGTTAAGGCCTCCAGCCTCCACCTCATTGAGAAGTGTCACGTGAACACACCTGATCTCATCGGATCTGGGAGGTTAAGTAGGCTCAAGCCTGGTTAGTACTTGGATGAGAGAACTGACATGGACAGAAAGTTCTGCTTACAGCAACAGAAAATGATTGCAGCTTCCATTGGTTCATGTGAAGACGTTACAGGAGGGACTTAAGATAGTGGAAAGCTGGGAAGATGGCTCAGTGGGTAAGGAGCTTGCTGTACAAGTCTGATGACCTGAATTCAGATCCCCAGAACAAACATAAACCAGGATGCATAGAGGAAACATCTGTAATCTCCGTGTGCCTGTAGAAAGAAGGGAGAGGCAGAGACAGGAGAATCCTGAAGCTCACCAACAAGCTACCCTGACCAGTGCAGCAGCCAACAAGGAGACCTTGCCTTAAGGTGGAAGGAGGGGACTGGCACTCAAGGTTTTCTTTGATCTCCACATGTGTGTGCCATAGCACACATACTCACGTTCACACACAATAAAAAATATGGTTGAAGGCTGGAGAGATGGCTCAGCGGTTATGGCACTTGGCTCTAGTGCCTGAGGCCCCCGGTTCAATTCCCCAGGACCCACATAAGCCAGACCCACAAGGTGGTGGCCCTGGTGCTCTCTCTCTCTCTCTTTCTCTCTACCTATCTATATATCTGCTTGAAAATGAATAAATAAAATATTTAAAAAAATATATGGTTGAGCTGGGTGTGGTGGCGCACACCTTTAGTCCCAGCACTCGGGAGGCAGAAGTAGGATCACCATGAGTTCAAGGCCACCCTGAGACTACTACATAGTGAATTCCAGGTCAGTATGGGCTAGAGCGAGACTCTACCTCGAAAAACCAAAAATAAAATAAATAAATAATAAATAAATAAATAATATGGTTGGATGCTAGGCATAATGGTATATGCCTTTAATCCCAGCACTCACTCGGGAGGCAGAGGTAGGAGGATCGCCATGAGTTCAAAGCTACCCTGAGACTAGATAGTGAATTCCAGGTCAGCCTGGGCTAGAGCAAGACCCTACCTTGAAAAATCAAACAAAAAATCTATGGTTGGAGAGTTCAATGAATTAGGGCAGACAGGTACATGGTTAGACCTTGGCTCCAGAATCTATGGGCACTGTAAACATGATTATCCCTACTCCCCATGCCTGCTAGGTTCCAGACTTTCTGGGGCAGAAACTGAATGTTTCAGCTCCATGAGGGAGAGGCTGATCTTCCATCCTTTCTGTCTGTTCCTATTAAGGAAGCATCATGCTACCTTGCAGAATAAGCAGAGGAGTGATCCAGGGGACCTATGACACAGCCTCTGGGAACATGTGCCAGTCCTCTGGAGCTCACAGTCCAGCCTGCCATCAGTCAGGCTCCTGACAGGGTCCTCCTTTACTGTGTGGCAGGAGTGGCTGGGAGCTGTGTAAGGGTGTGGCCAAGACTTAAGGTCAGAGAAGCAGAGAAAGGTCTGGAAGAGCCTCAGGATGATGTCTGAAAAGACACAATCAGAACATTTTGGGTTTCAATCCCACATGTTGGCAGGCAAATCAGTGGTGTCCTTATTAAGTGACTCACCTCTCCTGTGTCAGGGATCTCTCCAGAGCCACCTGTGATTATACTCACGTCAGTCATGTGAACTCTATTTTACAGAAGTTAAGGCTCATGAAACCAGTCACACCGCAGTTTAGCTCAGCCTTGAGGGGAAGGCACCTCCAAGTAATGGCCGCTGCTGGTTGGGGTTGGTGCTGCTGGCTGGGAAAATGGCAATGCCCTTCTGGCCAAGAGCTCAGGAACAGGCCAGATGGGAACTGTCTTTCCATATTATCCTCTGCTTCTCCAGACCAGCGCTTTTTTCCTGGCTTTACCCTCCCTGAAGACTAGAGCCTTTCCTCCGAGCCCTGAGACAACCTCCCACATCCCAAGGACACAGAGTGGGCTGATTTTTACAGGCCTACTGCCAGACACCCCTGAACCCCGTTCCCTATGTTTCACCAACAGTCAGCAAGCAGAGGGCATCAGCAGTGGCCATTTCACAGATAAGGGAAAGAACTTGCTCATTCAGAAGTACAAGGCCCAGGAATTTGGGCCTGTCCATCCTGGGCTTTAGTGTTGGGATTTGCACAT
Organism: Zapus hudsonius; assembly: GCA_004024765.1. Classification (NCBI taxonomy): domain Eukaryota; kingdom Metazoa; phylum Chordata; class Mammalia; order Rodentia; family Dipodidae; genus Zapus; species Zapus hudsonius. The sequence goes on from PVHP010042280.1 coordinate 13,251, forward strand.
GGGCTTGCGATCTCAGAGCAGTCATGGAGAGATCATGTTTCATGAATAAGGGCGTGGCTGCACCCTGAGGAACCTCTTCACAGCAGCTTCCGTTCTCTCAGGCCCCAGCACACCCAGGACTAGCCAGGCTGCCCTGAGCTCTGTGCCTGCAGGAGCCCCAGCGAAGCCCAGCGGCTAGCGTGGCTAACTGTTCCTCATCTACCTGGATTCCTCCCCGCCCAGAACGCAGTCAGTAGAGTTCACTCAGGGACAGGTTGAGCCGGGTGTGGTGATGCACTCCTACAATCCCAGCACTTGGAGGGTGCAGCAGGAGGAGCAAGAGTTTAAGATCTGGGCTTAGTGGGTAAGAGTTCTTGCCGAAAGCAAGAAGGCCTGAGACCGCCTGGGTTCGATTTTCTAGGACCCATGTAAACAGCTGGGCATGGCCACACTTGTCTGTAATGCTAGCCTTGTTGGGAGCAGAGACCAGAGAATCATTGGGGCTTATGGGATAAAAAGCAACTCTGAGTTTAGAGACAGCCTCCATCTCAAGGAAATACATGAATGAACGACAGAGTAAGGACACCCAACATTTCCTCTGGACTTTGAATTCGCACACACATGTGCACACACAACACACTACACATGCTACCCATGCAAAAGAAATAGAGTTTCAGATTGTCCTCAGCTACACAGTGAGCTTGAGGCCATCTTGAGCTACATGAGAACATTTCTGGAAAAAAAAAAAATAAAGAATTAAGAAAAAAAACCACATAGTTTGGAAACAGCTCAGCTAGACTATAATGAAGGCTGGTCAAATAGATGCTCACATCACACATGCCCACCAGGGAAACCTGGGTAGCATGGAGTACAATAATAGACAGTGCTTACTGTTGTAGCTGCTGATCCAAGTACTAAGCATGCTGTTTTAATCATCACAACTCTATGAGGCAGAGATTATTACTGACACCTTATGATAGCTGGTAAAATTACAAAACAGGGCTGCAGAAACAGTTTAGTGATTAAAGGCGCTGTATGCAAAGGCAGATGGCCCTGGTTCAATTCCCCGGTACCCACAGAAAACCAGCTGCACAAAGTGGTGCATGCATCTGGAGTTCCTTAGCAGTGGAAAGAGGCCCTGGTGCTTTCATTCCCTCTCTTATTCTCTCTCTGCTTGCAAATAGATAAATAAATATTTAAAATTGCAAAACAGGCTGAGTGTGGTGAGCCCAGCACTCAGAGACAGAGATAGGAAAATCACTGTGAGTTTGAGGCCACCCTGAAACTACATAGTGAATTCCAGGTCAGGCTGGGCTAGAGAAAGACCATACTTGCAAACGGTGTGTGAGGATTGGGATTCAAACACATGCAGTCAGCTGCCGGAGCTGAAGCTTGTGGCTTCCGCGCTGTAGTGTTATAGAATGGCCTTCCTCTCTTAGAAATACTGTTCTTGAAGAAAGAACACATCTACTGAATGTGTGCAATCTAACCCCATTTTTAGGAGAAAAACGTCTGAAAGGATACACACATAAAATGCAGTGCTGGGTTTCTTTTCTAATGTTGTTGGGGCTGACACCCAGAGCTTTGGTACATCTTAGGTAAACACTGAGACACACCCCCAGCCACTTTATGAACTTGACACTAGGATTTCCCCCCCCCACACACACACTTTCCAGAGGAGGAAACAGAGACTCTCTTGTTCAGGGTCACACAGCTAATTGCAGAACCAAGGTTTAAAACCAGGTTGCCTGACTCCAAAACTCACTCCTGGGTGTTAACTGAATGAATGCATGATGGGCTTAGCCACATCTGAACCAGCCATGCCCAGAGCAAGATCACACCTTTGATGTGGAAGCTTCCAGGGAGAGAATGGAAAATCCACCTACTTCGTTGAGCACTGCTTGTGTTAGTCACCTTGTACAAAATACCCTCCACAAAAAAAAAAAAAAA
>PVHP010042281.1:0-14823 GCA_004024765.1 Zapus hudsonius
AATTATTTGATTAGTTCACATAACAGAATTTATTGTGGAGATGGGTTTTATTTCTTTAAACACACTCTTGGATGGGATATTGTTTTCCATGCACAGATCGCTTTCCTGAGAAAAATGCCAAAATGTATATTTTGTTTTCTACACTGCAGGGACCAAGCACGAACACAACAACACTATTTATTTGTGTTTGCTGTTTTGTTTTCCACAAAACAGCAATCATAAATAACAGTCAGTAGAGGACAGAGACTCAGCCTTTAATAATATTGTTTGGGGAATACATCATCTAGCATTGAAAATGTCATATAAAATTCACTTTTGTAGCTATTTACAGAGGCAGAAAAGAACAGTTGCACTTTGCAATTCTGGCAAAATTCTCCAAAACATTAGGAATGATGTTGCATGCATGCTAGGTCTTTTTTTTCAGTTATTTTTGGTATCCAGAGCTAGTTTCCAGGGTTGTATTGATTTTCATTCTGGCTGTGGTTGATTAATGTCTCAGAAAGTAGTCAGGTGCATTAGTGTAGAGCTGAATAGAAATATCAGTGCATTTTCTCAAGTCAAAATGAGGCAGAGGGAACAGGAAAAGCAGCCCACTCACTGATCTGATCTGGCCATGTGAGCACACAATAAAATGCATCTCTAAAATTGACAAAACACAGGCTGGTTAACAGGAAGCATGATGTTCTTCTCAACAGTTGCTGCTGTTATTAATGACCTGTCAGCAGCTTCTGGCAACCGATATAATGCCAGTGTTTTGTGAGAGCATTAGTGATCTTTTTATTTTAGTTTTTTTAAGGTTTAATCTCTCGGTTAAGTGTGTTCATCTTGTAAATTTACTTCCCAGAAGGTGCATTCTTTGTAATTGCTTTTCCACCATAGGGATTTCTCTCACATTACTGAAAAACTACAGATGTAACAGGGAGCAGACAATGCTATTTTAGTTGCATCTTTCATGCTGACCTGGCTCCCAAGGTTGAGAAATTGCTCATCTGTTGAATATTTTCTATTTATTCGTATGCAGTTGTGGTTTTCTATCTTAATAGCTCATTTTCCATCATCCGCAATTCTTTTCCTTTCATATTTTATTGCTTTGTATGACTGTCTCATGATGTTCAAAGACTTCTCTGAATCTATTAAATTGTCCAACATATTGTCATTCTGATAAACAACCACATCAAAATAATGTGCCTTGAAAAATCTCATTAATTCTTAAAGGAAACAAGCTCTGTAGAAATAACAGAGAGGCATTTAGACCTACCGGTCATTGTTAGGCTTAGAAACATTACATTTTATTTAAAGAACTGTTAATGACAGGCAAGTATAATGTGTACAAGCCTGTAATCCAAGCATTTGAGTAGTAGAGGCAAAAGGGTCAGTATCTTAGCAATAACCTTGTCTACATACTGAGTGTGATGCCAGTCTGGGTTGTAAGAATCCTTGTCTCACAAAAATAATAACAATCGAAGTTATACAGTAGATAAAATGTGCTTATTAAAACACCAATTTAAAAATCCAATATAGCTGGAATCAAAGGTTATCTTAATTTGAACTTTCAGTAAGAGAAATCAGTATTTTTGTTATACTTTACAGTTCCCAAATTTGCTGAATTATACAAATAAAGGTACATGGTCAAAAATCTATTATAAAGATATCTCTATTAGTGCCAAAGATGAATATATTTCAAAACATCCAATTCTTATCCAAGATGGGACTTTAAGGGATGGAATAGTCTGCATATTTAAGCAAAATAATCTATTCAGGCCCAAGATTAAGTGTATATGTTTGACTCTGCACTTAATGTTTTGAAGTAATACCATATGTTAGCTTCTATGAAATGAGACTGAAGTACCAGTTAACCCAGGACAGTAAAAATGTTTGAATAGAAGTAAAGTAATCTTGCTCATCTTGTATTGTTCAGGCCAAAAAAAAGCAAATATCTTATTTTAAGGAATTTTCTATAAAACAACTTCTCTGTGATCTCCTCTTTTCATTTGGAAGATTTATTGATGCATTCCAAAATTCTGAATTATAATGTCAGTCCTCTTTTAAAATACTTATTTATTTATTTGTTTTTATATTTATTAATTTATTTATGTGTATGCACTCCACAGTGCACATTTGCAATTTCAAGACATATGTGTTCCCCCTTCATTTAAAAAAAATTATTTCACTTGTTTGTTTATTTATGGGAGAGAGATAAAGAGACAGAGAGAGAAACAGTGAGAGAGAATGAGAAAATTAGGGCTTCTAGCCACTGCAAACATACTCCAGATGCATGTGTACCAGGCTTTACATGGGTACTGGGGAATCTAACCTGGAGCCTTAGGCTTTGCAAGCAAGTGCTTTAACCACTGAACTATTTTCCCCAGCACACCCCCTCTTTTTTGAGACAAGTTCCCTTCTGGCTGAAATGAACTTCCAGCCAACAAAGGAACTTCAGAATACCTGGCCTATCAGGTTTGGTTTCTCCTGGCTCCACCTCACAATGTTTCAGACACAATAATATCAGAGAGGCATGTGCCATGTTACATCTGGCTTTATGTGGATGCTGGAGAATTGAACTTGGGCTGAAAGGCTTTGCAAGTAATGTGTTTAACCACTGAGTGAGCTCCCATTTGAGAGCTGTTTTTCTTTGAACACTGTTTTGTTGTCACATATTGTCAAGTATCTTCCTATGAGAAAGTTGAAATGGAAACAACCATGGGGATACTGGATTGTACAAACACTAACAGTAAGAGAATAAAAATCAATGGCTTCTCTGGAATATAACCTTGTAGTGACTGTCTGTAAAGGTTAAACACAAAGCTGTGGTGGGACTCAAGCCTGTAACTCTGTGGGACCCTGCTGAGAAGCATGGAGGACACAGGTTTAAAGGAAAGTTGAGACTGGCCTGGAACCCAGATAATCTCATCCTGAGACCAGCAGGAGTTTGACTGGCTCCTTCCCTCCCCAACCTCCAGCCACCTGGAAGAACCCAGCAAACCCTGATAAGTGAGGGCAATTCAAGGCCTAAGTTTGCTGGAGTTCACATAATTCAGCTCTAAGTTAAAAAGTCCTTCCAATTTATCTACACAGCTGGCCTCTGCCAATCCTTTCATGAAACATCGACCAGCCACCCTGCCCCTGCCAATCCCCTTGCAGCTTATTCCCCTGCCTCTCCTTTTCCTTTTGCATAAAAGCACCTTACCCAACCTAATAAATGAGCCGTTCACTGCAAGTGCCTCCCGAGAGTTCTTCCTCTCATTTGTTCACACGTCTTCAAGACTATGATCACCCAGGTCTGTGGATGAACAGGGAGTCAACAGTGCACAATGACTCCCTAAGCAATCCATGGAACTACAGAACTCCTGAGCAACTATTATAGAAAGAGAAAAAAAAGTCTACATACAAACACACACACACACAAAAGCAAATATCTCAATATATATTTATATTTATTACATACTTTTTTGTATGGGAATAGAAGACATCATTCAGAAAAATCGTTCAAAATAGTCACGCCTAAGACATTTATCTTAAAGACATCATTCAGAAAAATTGTTCAAAATAGTCACGGCTAAGACATTTATCTTAAAAATTTATCTTAAACATGATTTTTGTTCCATTAGATTTAGTTTTTCTGAATTTTTATTGAGATAATTAATTATGGAGTTACTTGAAGTTCTAGACTATAGAGAGAGCATCTTCTGAAAACTTTACAACACTTACATGGACATGGCTATACTCTGTCAGGTTGCTGCATATCCATGCAGTTTACTTACACTTATGAGTGACACATTCTAGGCAGCAGCCTACCTGTGGAAATTCCTGTGTTCACCAGCACTGACAGAGCACACCTAAAAACCAGCAGTACCTGTTATGTGCCATTATATTGCCATTATATTACCACAAACATGTAACTCCTACCAACAACCATCCGTATCCCAGATTCCTACTCACTAATAAGTAATCATTCCTCCATGCCCAAATGTTATCTTTGCACTGTTGGGCACTGCCTGTTGGCGCTGCTACTGAGGTCACGGAGAACAAAGGGTTAAGGATGAATGAGTGAGGTGAAATCCCGGTAATCAACCTACCCTGACTCCCACCCCCAAGGGCTGGCCACAGAAACCAGCATTTCCATCTCAGCATGACTGGCATTGGGTATCAGAAAAACTTCCTTGCACCCATCCCCACTGACCATGGCTAGCATCACATATTTCCAGCTACTCATGGCCCCCAAATGAGGTATTCTCAGGTTGTCCCCACCCACCTATCCCAGTGCAGGCTGCCAACTCCCCACCCCCATCAACCAATCTCCCTTTCTCTTCCCCATTCCTCATCCCCCTGAACCCCTCTTCCTATAAAATGTAAGTTCCCCCAATTGAATAAAGAACCATGTGGATATACAATACACATCTGCTCGCCTCTGTGTCCCTCCAGACCCCCCTGCGCCATTCCCCCAGCTCTGTGGACCCCAGACCTGAGACAGCAGACAGTGGACAGCTCGCTTGGCTCTCCCCACTTTTCCGTTTTCCCTCCACCGGGAGGAGAAAACAACATTGCACAAATATCATATAAGTAGAAGCATACATTATCTAAACTTGTAGAATTGGATTATTTTCATTCAGAATTATGCCCTGAACTGATTCAAATTACTTGTCTACTAGCATATCATACTTTATATTGCTTATTTGTAATAGTTTGTTACCCACTCACTTGTTGAAGGACATATAGACTGACTCCTGTTTTTATCAATTATAAAGTTACCCTTAAAATTTGCATATGAACATATATGAATATAGTTTTTTTTTAAGTTTTTGTAGGACAATTTCTGAAAGAAGGCAAGTGCTGAATCCTACAGAAGCTCAATATTTAGTTTTGTAGATTTATAGAGTCTTTTTCAAGAGCCACTGTATCATTTCACTTCCCTTACTACCAAGGACGGAATGTCCACATCATTACAAGCCATCAGTGTCACTTTTATTTTTCTCATTCTGATGAGTATTAGATGTTAATTGCCATTTAAATTTGCCTTTCCATAATGACATAATGATGTACATCATCTTTTTATGCCCTATGAATCTACATATTATTGTCAGTTATGGGATATTCATGTCTCTTGTTCATTTTAATACTGTCCTTTTTACTGCTCTATTTTGAGAGTTTTGTATCGCATGACCCTAGCCCTATCATAGATACTTATTTTGCTGATATATATTTTCCCAGTTTGTAGCTTTTCTTTTATTCTCTTCATATAGGCACACATGGATCAAATTTTCTTCAAACATTACCGGGTAAAATAAGAGTTTAATTTTATGTATTTTTAAATATTTTTATTTATTTATTTACAAGCAGAGAGACATACAAATACAATGGACACTCGAGGTCTTGCACCTGCCGAAAATAAACTCTAGATGCATGCACCACTTTGTGAATCTGGCTTTATGTAGGTGCTAGGGAATTGAACCCAGGTTGTTGGGCTCTGCTGACAAGCTCCTTAACCACTGAGCCTAGCCACAGACTTTAGATTTCCTATTTAATTAATTAATTAATTAATTAAATTAATTATTTACACAATCAAAACCATGTTCTAATGCTGTTAGTTTTTGTATAAGCTATGTCATTTTCATCAGAGTTTCTTTTCTTATCTGTGTACATAGATATTTTGGGATAGTTGTTGGAAAGGAGCTCCTTTTTTAATTTAATTATTTTCCATCTTTCTATAAAACCGATTGAATGTATCATACCTCTCAATTTTGAGGGTACTATTCTGTTTCATTAACCTATGTGATAATCCCTCCATCAATAATAAATACACTGCCTTATCATATAAATACACACAGGAGAGAGAGAGACACAGAGAGAGAGAGAACACAAATATTCTGTAACTTTGGCTTTCATCAGGTCTGTTTTAGCTTCTTTTTGGATCTTTGCTTTTCTATATACAGTTTTGACTAAACTTGTCATTGTCTAGAAAACATCTTGATGTGATTTTCACAGGATGTGTATTAGGCCTTTAGGCCTGATAGGAAAACAGTGACACTATGAATGAGTTAGAATCATTCAATTCATAGGCATTCCATTTCATTCCACTCTTCTGAGTTCTTTCTTTCAGGAGCATTTATAAATAGCTCTGAAAATGTGTTGTATGTTACTTTGTTAAATGTGTACCCAGTTAACTTGAATAAAGACAAGTGCAATGTCATTGCATTTTGATGTCTACTTACCTATTCTCCTATTATCAGCGTGAATTTGCAGAAATGCGACTGATATTTGGGCATTTATTTCATCCTGCAATCTTATTTCACTCACTTACTGAACACACCAGGCCTACCCACAGTGACACACTCCCTCTGGCAATGGCCTATCTCCTAAAGGTCCCCTAACCTCCCTAAGCAGACCACTTGACTAGGAATCAAGTGTTTACACACGAGAGTCTTTGGGGGGACACTACATTCAAACCACAGGAAGACTTGTAGCATATATTTTTTCTAAAGATTTTACTCCTTCTACAGTTTGTTTTAGTTAATATATGCAGATCATATCTGGAAAATCAGCAATAAACTTTAAGAAATTCTAATTTGAATTTTCTACTTTATTAATATTTAAACACGAACAACTTTTTGTGTTCCAGAATTCTAAAAAAAATAAACTATGAAAATGAATTAATGCAATTGAATCTTTTTTTTTGGTCAAGTCACTAAACATAGTCTACTGAAGTGCTACAGAGATGATTACACTAGGTACATAAAATATTCATTAGGAAACATAAAGCATGCATATTGCTGAAGACACTAAAAATATATAAAATAAAGATTAAATTTGGTTTATTTAGTCAGCAAAACTATGTGTAGTAGTTTCTTCAAAATATCTATTATTTACCTATTGTGCATTTCTTTATAATTGAACCCCTATGTTCGTGAGAAGTAAAAATTGTTCAAGTAAAAATTACCAAGTAAAAAATGTTCAACCTTTTTGATTCATGTATTGGACTATTTATCATTCTAGCTAAGTCACTGGCACCACAAGAAAGCAAAGCTACATGGAAATCAACTCTCAAAACTGGCTTATACATGTTTTCTTTTGGCCTCTGCTTTCTCTGTTTCCCCTGATATTTATACCTTCTGACTATGCATAGAGCAATCATTTTACTAGTATTAGGTAACAAGCAATAGAGTATGGATGCTGGAAACGAGATAAAACCATTCTTAGAAATTGATTGCATTATTTGCAGCATTTTTAACACATCTTGGGTGCTTATATCTGAGGATTCCTGATCTGAGAAAAAATAAAACCATACTTGGATGTCTCTGTAGGACTATCTCCATTATACACAGATGAACAATTCAATTTTATAATTTTGTTATCTTCTTATTAAATAATTCATTCTGATTTAATAGCATGAACGACATAAGAATAAAATGACATGTTTCATTTTAAGGGCAGTCTTGCACATATACTATGCAAATTCGACCAGGCTTGTCCAGCCCTCACCCTAGGATGAATGCAGCCAAAGGTAGCTATCAAAGTAGCCCAATAGAATGTTGTAAATTATTTTAAAGATTAAGAGAATTTAGCAATTCAAAAAATTTAGCAAGTAGGTTTTGAGTATGAACTGTATATAAAACAAGACTGTGTCCCAATGTTCAAAATACATTCTGCCTTGTCAGAATGGTAGCATGTGCTTTCTAGGAGTGAGACTGGAACTATTACTGAATTAGAGAAATTCACATATATGATATTTTCATAAAAAAGATATGCCCAAACTGTTCTGGCACAGTCCTGATAAAGTTCTTTCTCATCCTCATAAGCCAAACCTCACAGCCCATAGTTTTTACTACATTCCGGTCTTACTACATTCAGGCTCATAGTTTAATGTAGTTCTTATTGCATTCAACTGTGGGTTGATGACCAGAATTATGCATCAAGCTGTTCTCACAGCACTGCAAGGTACTAGGATGAGGTTTCAAATCCTTCCACATTCCTCCTGCAGATCACTTAGAAAAGCCCAAAGCCATGAGATCAAGGCTCTAGCAGCAACAGACCCCCACATCCTGGTACCAAAACTATTGTAGTCAACTTGCTCTGTTGCTGAGCAGAAAGAACTGGAAAAAAAAAAGTGGCTTGTAGAGTAATGGGTTTATTAGGCTTATGGACTCCAAGGGAGACTCCATCCTAGCAGGGAAAATGATGGCATGAGCAGAGGGGTGGACATCACCTCCACCACAGCACTGCAAACAGAGGCAGGAATGTATGGCAAACACTGGCAAGGGGAAGCTGGCCTCTAATCCCCAGAAGCCCCAAACAACACAGCTCCAGCAAGGTTCTAATTCCTGAACTGCCATCAGCTGGGGATCAATCATTCAGAGCACATTTATTTGTTTGTGGGGGACACGTGGATCAAACAATTACACCATCATATAATTGACCTGAGTAGAGAAAAGTTTGCTACACTTCCTAAATATGAAAGAATATCTAAAACACAGGCATAAATATATCCATGTATCTAAAAATATAAAATTGTATGGTATGTTTAAGAAATGTGCAACAATTCAACCTCTGATTCTTAGAAATATAAAACTGAGAGGAAGGGGAGGCTGGAACATACATCTCAAGTGGAATGTTTCACTCTGTGTCTAGTTTAGAACACATTCAAGATATTGATGAAATATAGAAGATAGATGCATTCAAAAGTGTTTTCACAGGATTTGTAAGGAATAGAAAAGGTCATATATTCATTGTGGTTTCATGATATTTTTCCTGGTTATAATTTTCACAGTGAAATTCTTACTATTTGTGATAACATTACTTATTTTAGGCAGACAATCTTACTGTAAAGACAGCGCAATACATACCTATACATTACCATTTGTAAAATTCAAATAAGTTTATTAGACATTTAATTCTTACCATTCTGGCTATTTGAAAACCAAATACTAGTTACTCACTTATTTCAGCTAATTAAAATTTCAGTGTTTTATGAAATTCTATGATCTAGGGTATGAGTAATAAGAATAATAATAATATGAAGCATATTTCAAGAAGAGTTAGGTCTGGGGTTGTAATGCAGTGGCAGGGTGCTTTCCTACTGTGCACAAGGTTCTGAATTTCATCCCCAACCCTAAGAGGATAAAAGAAGAAATATGGGCTTATGTTAAAATATGTTTATCAAATGCATATAACCAGTACCTCATTGGATTATTTAAACCAAATAATTTAAGGTTATACCATGCTTAATTTAGATAAATATGTTCTGCAAGATATGCATTCCTGGAAATTAAATCTGTCTGTCTAGACAATCTCCATTTCATCCTGAAATATAGCTTACTTTTACATGAAGTCATAAAAATTGCATTCATTCAATTTCTGTTGGTAATCAACTGTGACATTAAATGGCATAAATCTTTGTTCAATTCATTTCTTGCTTCTTCAAGAAAATGAGGATGAAGAACAAGAAAAATGATGATTCTTGCAAGCACACAGGACACCTTTTGTTGCTGAGTTCTTGGAAGTTTCTTTTGCATTCTTCTTCACTTGCCATTCCTCTATAGCCATAGGATAATCTTCATTCCTGATGTAAAGAGAGCAGTTTAAAACTTAAATTTCTGTATTATTTGATATAAATTTGAAAAAAAAACTCAACTCTTGACTTGGTTTTGTAATTCATCCATCAGGCACTACCCTATAGCCCAACACAAGGGAATCTGATGAGCCAGAGTAGATGCACCTGGGCATCTCATTCCTTCACACTGGCTTATTCATCTTGCTATGAATGAGAGAGAGAGAGAGAGAGAGAGAGAGAGAGAGAGAGAGAGAGAGAGAGAGAGAGAGAGAATGAGCATGCCAGCCATGCAGGGCCTCCAGCCAATGATAATGAACTCCAGACCACTTTAACATGGGTACTGGGGAATAGAACCTGGGGCGTCAGGCGTTGCAAACAAGTGTCTTTAACCAATGAGCAATTTCTCCAGCCATTCTAAAATTTTAAAAGAAACCTTATAACATATTAACTGAAACTTTCATGTCCTTTGGAGTTCAAATAAAATAGGCTGTGTATTATTTTACTTGATATAATATTATACCTTTAACCTGCTTCATCTTTCCTTTCCTTTTATGCCATTGATTTACTTACAAGTATTTTACACACAGAAATATAAAAATATCTGTGAATGCTGACAAAATTTTTTCCTTTACAATACTTTGGACTATTTCTAACTATAATTGCCCAGGTCAGAATGTTCTTAAAGATGTTGATGTTCTGGGTTCTCACTTTATACCTGTTAGACGTCAATTGCTGCTGCCAGACTGTCTACAGCTCAGAGCTGTTTCTGTTTGCTGAGTCCTCTGCTTTCATCTCACTATTTTTGTCATGTCAGAGAGGAGGATTCAGCAATGGAGAAAAAAATATATTAAACAGTTTTTGGTTTTCCCTTCCTTTTTAAGTGTAGCCATTTAATGAGGACCACATTCAGAAGGTGCCAAATGAACACGCCATGAAGGCCTGAAGGGTCCTCTTGACTCATCAGCAGACTGTACTGTGCAAGATTGCATGGTGGGCAAGCACCTGCACCTGGAGGAAGAGTTGCAATAAAATGACCCTGTTCCTGAATCTGTCATAGAATTTCTCACTTGAACCACAGAGGAGCAATTTTTATGTCTCTAGTTTGACAGTTTTTGTTGTTGGTGTGTTGAGACAGAATTTGATATAGCCCAGGCTGGAATTTAACTTGATCCATAGCCAAGGATGATATCAACTGCTGACCCTCTTGCCTCTACTTCCAAAGTGCTGTTATAATATGAGGCACCGCAGCATGCCTCACATAGTCTTTTTGAAGACATTGTTCATGCAGTAACAAAAAACTAAACAGATAAATTAGTTTTAAGAAAATACACCCATTAATTCTAGCATTTATTTTAAATTAATTAATTTGCAAGAGAGAGAGAGAGACAGAGACAGAGAGAGAGAGAGAGAGAGAGAGAGAGAGAGAGAGAGAGAGAGAGAATAACTATGGGCCAGCCAGGACCTCCTGCCACTGCAAATGTGAACTCTAGTGCAGCTGACTTTTCTTTTTATGGGAACTGGGGAATCAAACCCAGGCTATCAGGCTTTGCAAGCAAGTGCCTTTAACTGCTGAGCCAATTCTTAACCCAATTCTAGCCCGTTGATAAGAGGCGAAAGTAGGCACACAAACATAATTAAAATAACCAAGCCCTCACCACAGACTCAACAACTATTATGATTTCTCTTCTATTCATTTTTAACAAAATTATTCCCTAAAATTTTAAGAAAAACTTCAGAACTTGAAAGAATCTGGCTATGTGAACAAACCCTGGAAAAAAGCCTGAATGGACTTTGAGTTATCCTACTTTTGACCTAGCCCTCTTTTATTGGGAATTAAAATTATTTCTCTGACCCAAATGGGAAATCATTCTCTATGCCATTCTGTTCTGTTTCATTGTCTGAAATGTATTTTCATTACTATTTAACTCAAAATGCCAGCAACAAACAGAAAGACTCCCTTTCCTTATCTTAAGAAAGCCCATCCATGTGAGCCCCTCCAGATCACTTCTCTAGGAGTCAGCCACATGCCTCTGGGATAAATCTCCAAACCAGGCACAGTTATGGGAGGAAAGGATTTATTGAAGCTGCAGATCCAGGGAAAGTTCCATAAAGGAGAAAGAGACTGGACCCCTTTCACAGATCCAAACAGAGAGAGAGAGACAGAGACAGAGACAGAGAGACAGAGACAGAGAAAGACAGAGAGAGAGGAGGGGGAAGCCATCCCCAACACCAAACACAGAGTACAGCAAACCAGTAGGGGGAAGAGAAGAGATTTTTCTCTCCCTTTATGTAGCCTTAGGGCCAGGTCTTGTAACCTTATCCCAGACTTGTTGGCTTTCTGAGTCTCTGGAATTTCCTTTCTGCACTGCACTGCCCTCCCATGAGGGGATGATCATTTATAACTCCTCTGAGCTTCTTTTTATCCTGCCCCCTTCTGAGAGGCTGCCTTCCTATAAACATCCTCAGAGTCCCACTCAAGATGTGGTCAAGTTGACAACAAAACTTAACCATCACAATGAAGTTTGTGTGGACTCTGTTACAAGGCCCCCACACTTAGCACTGGAGGGTTTTAGGTGAGCAGCAGACAGAAGCAATCAAATAAAATGGGCAACATTAAGAGACATAACATTTATAGCCTAGTGATTATCAATATCATTTACAATCGGTGAAGGTGGACTTGATAGTCATGTGTATAAGTAATTATAGGCATGGCTCTGTGCCCTCCAACACTTGTGCACATGCTCACAAATCCTCCCTCTCCACCTGTCACAAAACTCTTGATGGTGTGCTCCAATCCCTGGTACCCTTTCCCACTTACACCCCACCCACTTCTCAAGGATAGTAACCCCACCACCTCTCCACAGACATTCTCCTGCTCTACATCCCCTGCCCCACTCACCATGGGTGAACAAACATTATCTCACACCACGTGCCCCTCCCCCACCTGCGAGGCTACAGTGACTTGAGCAAAGTCTGATTCTCTTTGTGAGTTCCTCCCCCAAACCTAGGTTTGTTCACACTTCACCACCATGTGAGCCAATTCTCAGACCCAATCTCTATACATCCCTCCTCCAAACCTACTGCTTGGTGGGCCCCAGCATTCTTGACAAATGGAATCTCCCCAGGTGGACAAATTCTAACCTAACACAAGTAACACACACACACACACACACAAACAAACAAAAAACAAAAAAAAAAACAGGCAATATGTCCCTCTTATGTGGATGAGAAATTTCCAACTATGAAAAACAATCACCATGTAAGTTTTCCAGCAGATAACTCTACCTATTAGCTATAGGCTTGGGCCTTCCTACACAATTTCAATAGGCAATTAATGAAGATAAACATTCTTAGATAAGTTTTGATTGCAGTCATTTAAAGCTTTCCTATCAACACATTGTTTTCATGCAATTGCAAATACTTCTCTTGATTCTAATTTTCTCTCTCAGATTGGATCCTACCGTCCAGTTCACTGTCCTCAAATATCATTGGGTTTCCTCACAGTGGTCTTTGTGTATCAACTCAGCACATGTTTCAAAGGAAGAAAAGAAAAATGAGGCCAATGACAATTGCCCTTCATCCTTCAACTGACATTGAAATAACCACAGAGCATTTTAACAATCAAGTTTAGAACTACGTATCCTGGGACTAACCTAGAAAAAAAGCACCTTTTGCACTGAAAGTGGAGGAAGTCAGCTTCAAGGAAACAGAGAGATTAAAAGCTCCTTATCAATGAAAAGATCTAATTACTACTGTCAAGATGCTCTTTACACCAAACCTCAGGACTCCAGAGACAGCATCTGGGCTGACTGCAGTCCATGGAGAAGGGAACCCAGCAGAAATGTCAGCAATAAAAACTGATTTCTCTAATCTTTGTGATTAAACCTTCTAGCAGAAATTTATTCACAGTGAAACTCTTGAAATGCACAGATTGTTTAATTTGATTCTGTAACCTGATTCATGTTGCACAACTTTAATTCAAATACAATTTTCTATTTTTAAATTATATGATTAAATAAGAATAATTGAATTCTATAATGATTGAAGGAACATAAAACATTTTCGGAACTTGTTCATTTCTTTTTGATTCCTGTGTGTGTGTGTGTGTATGTGTGTGTGTGTGTGTGTGTGTGTGTGTGTGAAATTTGGGGGTATTCCATGTGTATTTAAAGGTCAGAAGAGAGGGCTGGAGAGACTTCTCAGTGGTTAAGGCACTTGCTTACAAAAACTAACTTCTAAGTTTAATTCCCCAGCACTCACATAAAGCCAGATGCACAAGCAGTACATACATCTAGAATTCATTTGCAGTGGCTAGAGTCCCTGATGTGCCCATTCTGTCTGTCTCTCTTCTCTTTTATCTCTCTGCTTGCAAATAAATAAATGTGTGAATAAAATAAGAGCCAGAGGACAACCAACCTCATGTGTTATTCTTCAAGCAGTGTTTACCTTTGATGAGATAGAGTCTCTCTCTGGCACAACTTGCTCATTAGGCTAGTCTGTCTTACTAGGGTGCACAAGGGATCAGCCTGTTTCTGCCTTCTCAGTGCTCAGATAACAATCCGTGTTTTTTTTTTTTTAAACATGGATTTCTGGGATTCAAACTCAGGTCCTCATGCTGTTAAGGGAAGGACTTTACCAAGTGAGCTCTATCCCCAGATGCCCCAGACCCTGTGTTCTTTTCTTTAAAGGTTCTCACTTTGCTAATGGACTTAAATTTGATCTCCCACTCTACATTGGCATAATAAAGTATAGTTGTCTTGTTCAGAGAAATGTGTTGAGAAATAAAAAGATTGTTTTTGCTAAGAAGTTTTCCTCTTGAATATAGTCTGAGAAATTTCTACCAAATGACATTCACTGACTTTATTTCTTTTTTTTTATTTTTCACTCACTGAGTTTGTTTTCAATAAAATATCCCTATTCCTGGAGTCACTGACAATTTACCATGAATGTTTTGTAAACAAATTGGGACCAGATAGGATATGTGAACTTACAGAAAGACATAGGGGATATCCTTCCCATAAATTTATAATCTCTTTCATGTGTAAAGAAAATTGGGTTTACCCATTGGAAGAGCCCTATTTTTCAAGCTTCCTGATTCTTGTTTTCCTTGAGAAATACACAGCCCACCCATCTCTCCTTGTTAATATGGAATTTACAGAGTTATAAGCTTTTTCCAAATTGAATTATCTGTCTTTTTTCCCTGTCAGCAGTCATTGAACTTCATGATATTCAAATTTTATTTAGCAGCAAAATAACCCAGACATATTCTAATAGTGATG
>PVHP010042282.1:0-15069 GCA_004024765.1 Zapus hudsonius
TTCATGTGCGGGTACACTGTGCACCTGGGTGTGGAGGCCAGAGGTCAACATCAGGTCTATCACTCTCCACCTTACTTTCTTGACACAGGGTCTCTACTGAACCTAGAGCCCAATAATTCAACTAGGCAAGCCAGCCAGCCAGCCCAGGGCTCCTCCTGTCCCCACTTCCCAAGCGCCCAGATTACAGGCAGGAAACACCATCTAGTATAGACGCTGAGGATCCAAACTCAGGTCCTCATGCTTCTCCCACTAAGCCATCTCCCCATCACTGAAAAGCATTCATGGGTTTTTAGATTCCATCATTTTAATGGTATTTTTCAAGAAAGCCCTGAAGTCTTACCAGGCCTAACCCTCACCTGTAAGTGTATACAGAGTCAAAAAAAAAATGGGCTTTACCTTATATGATTATGGTGGGTAGATAATAGTGAAATTGCTAAAATATGGTGTGCAGGCACAAATAAATGTTTTAAATAGTTTTTAAAAACCTAGATTTAACAGTTGACTTAAAAATGGAAGCTACAATTACGCTTCTGATTTTATACCCACAGAAGCTAACCTCTTTTTTTTTTTTTTTTTTTTGGTTTTTCGAGGTAGGGTCTCGCTTTAGCCCAGGCTGACCTGGAATTCACTATGTAGTCTCAGGGTGGCCTCGAACTCACAGCAATCCTCCTACCTCTGCCTCCCGAGTGCTGGGATTAAAGGTCTGAATTCTTAATGAACTATCATTAGTCTAATTTCCCAAGTAAAGGAATTTAATAAGGGTCTGAAAAGCACACTCATCTTTTCTTTTTTTATTTATTCATTTTCAAGGAGAGAGAGAGAGAAAGAGAGAGAGAGAGAGAGAGAGAGAGAGAGAGAGAGAGAGAGAGAGAGAGAAATACCAGGGCTACCATCTTGTGGGTCTGGCTTATGTGGGTCCTGGGGAATTGAACCCAGGGCCTTAGGCACTGGAGGCAAGTGCCTTAACCACTGAGCCATCTCTCCAGCCCACACTCATCTTTAAGATAGTGATTTATGAACTTTTTTGTTATTGTTCTTGAGGTAGGGCCTCACTCTAGCCCAGGCTGACCTAGAACTCACTCTGTAGCACTAGGAGAGCCTTGAACTTGGTGATCCCCCCTACCTCAGCCTCCTGAGCTCTGGGATTAAAGGCGTGCACCACCATGTCCTGCTTTCAGATTTATGAACTTTTAAAGAAAGTTAACACAGATCTTCCCATTGTCAGCACTTGTTTGCAAAGTCTGTTAGCCTGGGCTCAATTCATAAAGCCAAATGCACAAGTATTTGGAGTTCATTTGCAGTGGCGAGAGGCCCTGAGGTACTCTCAAGTAAATAAAAAAAATTCACACTGTCAGCACCCACTTTTAAAAATGAATTCTATAAGCCGGGCGTGATGGCACATACCTTTAATCCCAGCACTCGGGAGGCAGAGGTAGGAGGATCGCCATGAGTTCAAGGCCTCCCTGAGACTACATAGTGAATTCCAGGTCAGCCTGGACTAGAGTGAGACCCTACCTCGAAAAACCAAAAGAATGGTACAGAGCAAGACTATCTCAAAAAAACTATCAAAACTGCATCTGCATTGGAAATTGCAAATATCTTACATGAGAGGGAAAGCTGTTATTTTTTCAAATATTTTGTTTTATTTGCAGGGGGGGAGCGAGAGAGCTAGAGCTGCAGTGTAAGGAACTCCAGATGCATGTGATACTTGATGCATCTAGCTTTCCAGTGCCTTCAACTGCTGAGCTATCTCACCAACCCTCTTTTTTTCTTAAAAATACTACATTGGGGCTGGAAAGATGCACTTGCCTGCAAAGTCTATTGACCCAGATTCAATTCCCCAGTACCCATGTAAAGCCAGATGTACAAAGTGGTGCATGCATCTGGGGTTCGTATGCAGTGCCTGGAGGCCCTGTTGCAACCATTCTCTCTGTCTTTTATCCCTCTGTCTGCAAAGATATAAAATATTTTTTAAAAATATCAAATTGTAAGAATATAAATTAAAGCTGGTCTTTGAGCTATGAACGTCTTAATTAAACTATGAGACATATTAAATTTCAAGTCAAAGAAAAAATTTCACATTATCCACAAGGACAATTTTAATCCTGCATTTTCTTGCAGTAATACGCACTGCTGGGTGTGTATGGGTGGAAACTACATTTGCCAAGAACTGTGCACACACAACTCTTTACATGAAGTCACACGTGTTGATACAGGCACACGGGGACCTTCCAACACCAACAAAATACAAAAAGAACACACGCCAATAGTCTTGATGAATAAATTTGTAAAAGTCATTAATGCAGAATTTCATTTTTAAACTTACATCTTTATCACACATCTTTTCTAAGACATTACTGTTTTTAAAAATGGTCATTCAAGAAAGGCTGTTTGCACGGCAGTGAACAATGATTTCATTATTTCTACGTTTCTTTTTCCCTCTTCTCCACACCTTTCCCACACACTCCCAATTCTGTTTCTTAAAGGTGTCTATAATAGTTTTATACACGTCTTTTCAATTTGTAGCACCTGATTTAAGTTCATCTAATGCATTCATTAAAATGATCAGTTTCTCGTGTGAGATGTTATTTCCCAAACTATAGATGGTATAATTTACTCATATAATATACAGCAAGAACAAGAACTCCCAGTCACTCTGAATAGCTTTCTACTCAGAACAATAAGAATGAAGGGCTGAAAATGGATTCGAGTTCTGTCTGCTCCAACTTAACAATACCAAACATGTTTCTATGTATTCTTGGAAATATAATTTTAAACATATAGGATGCACCTTTACTTCTACAACCGTTCTTTTATAATTTTAACATTGTGATAGACAACTCCATCAGCACATTTTATACAAGAGTGATCATTAGGATAGTGTTGATGAAGTAGTTTACTGCGTCAAACCGTGTACATGGTTTTTAAGGCTTTTAATGCATTTTACCAAGTGATTTCCATAATGACTTGAGCAAACTTTCCAGCAGTATATTGCTATCCCCACAAACTGGACTTTTGTTAATAATGAAACAAATTTAATCATAAATCGACTTGATTCCCATCCATCTCAAATATCACAACAAAGAAACAAGGAGACATGTTGTTTCTAAGGAAATGAAATTCAAATTAAAAAAAAAAAAAAACATTCAGCTTTCCATCCGTAAGATAACCAATTGAAATGCTTCCCACAAAAAGTCAAGGAAATTCTGGGGCTTGGAGTGTAGCTCAGTTTAGTGCTTGCTTAGCATGCACAAAGTCCTGGGTCCAATTACCAGCACCGAGGGGGGAAAGTCTACAGGGTTTTTTCAAAATAATAAGTAAAAAGAGAAAGTCAGTACCAATGGCCAAAATGTTTTATTTGACTAAATTCAGATTCATGCATAAGCATGACAGTCTCTCTTGTTTATTATTAGACTTTGGCAGTAAAAAAAACAAAACAAAAAACCCCCAAGCAGCCTTGTACAGAATAGTAAAAATGCCAAGGAAGAGAGTAGTCTACAGCGTTACTGTAGGATAAATATATATATATATGCATATATTTCTAAAAGGCCTCTCTCCCTTTGGCCATATCAACTCTCAGTTCAGATCATAAATACAGACATGTTTCTAAAATCACTTCTTTACTTCTCCAAGATCTTCAATGCTGTCATCATCCACCTATAAGACATAATCATAATTCATGATTTGTGATGTCAAGAAAAAAAGGCATCAAATGGTTTTAAAATTTTGATTTTATGACTGTATACATATTTCAGGTACTTACCTCTGGCCATTTTTCCTGAATGACATCAATTATGTCATCTGTGAAGTCTCCCTGAATGATGATCTCATCCTCCCCTGTTACTGAGGCACCACAGGAGAATTTCTGAGCAAAAAATCTTTGTGCTTCTTTAAGATCAATTTCTGTTTTGTTTTGTTTAAAAAAGAAAATGCAAGACTATAGTTGGAATTGCATGACAAAGACTTTCATTTTTGAAATTTAACCTATAGCAAGAACTACCCATTCTACACAAAATATACCTAAGCAGGAATCCCCTAGAGCTGGCACAGTGATACACGCCTGTAAAGGCTACTGAGGAGGCTAAGCCAGGAGGATCAACTGGGAAATGCAGCAAGAGAGCATCACTAATCAACAAAACAAGCAAAGAAGCCAAGCGAGAATCCCAGGAAGAAAAAGCTGTACTGGTGCCCTCTACAAAGGATTTTTAAATTTCTCCAAAATGTAATTCTGAAACTATAATTACAAATGGAAAAGTTCAGGTTGGATGTGATGGCACACTCCTGTAATCCCAACACTCCCTCAAGAGGACAAGGCAAGATGTTGCTTGGACTACATACCAAGTTCCAGGCTGGCCTCGCCAACAGTTTCAAACCCAAAGAAGAGCTGGAGGAGGTGGTGCATGCCTTTAATCCCAGCAGAGGTAGAAGGATCACTGTGAGTTTGAGGCCAGCCTGGTACTACAGACTTAGCTCCAGGTCAGCCTGGGCTACAGTGAGTCCCTACTTCAACCAACCCCCCCCCAAAAAAAAAAAAAAAAAGTAAAGAAAAGAAACAAAATTAAAAGAAAATACAGGGTTGGGACAGTAGCTCAGATGGTAGAATGCTTGCCTAGCATGCATGAAGCCCTGGGTTTGACATGACATAAACTAGGAACAGTGACACATGATCATAGCATACAGGACATATGTAGGATATTCAGAAGTTCAACATCATCCTCAAAGTCAGCCAGAGCTACATGAGACCTTGGTTTAAAAAAAAATTTGCGATGGGGAGATGGCTCAGCAGATAAAGGCATTTGCTTATAAAGCCTGCCAGCCAGAGTTCAATTCCCTAGTGCCAGATGCACAAAGTGGTGCATGCCTCAAAAAAAAAAAAAAAAAATTTTTTTTTTAAAAGACATTTAAGACATATTGAGGCTGGGGATGTAGCCTAGCAAGTGCAAGTCCTTGGGTGATTCCCTAGCACTGCAAAAATAAACAAGCAAACAAACATAACCTATGATATTCTGTAATACCAGATCAAAAGATAGCAGGGAAACAGTTTAGACATTTTTAAGCATACATAGTTCTAACACTACAAAATAAACTTAAACTTGACTCACCAAAAGTTGCAAGGCCACACACTCTTGTCACATATTTCTTCTTTGCTCTGGGAATTTTTGCTATAGTAACCTTTTGTGGTACAGTCTTCTTTTTCTGTTTTATTTGACCTCTTCCACCTTTATTTAATAAAGAACTTACATTAATTGTTTCATTTTTAAAAAAGTATTTTTAGAATTTATTTGAGAGGGGGGAGAGAGTGAATAGCAGAATGGGCATGCCAGGGCCATCTACCCATTGCAAACGAATGCCAGAAATGTGCACCACCTTGTGCATCTGGCCTTATGTGGGTACTGGGAAATCAAACCTGGGCCCTTAACCACTGAGCCATCTCTCCAGCCCCGTTTCATTTTTTAAAAATTATCTTTGGGCTGGAAAGATGGTTCAGTGGTTAAGGCATTTGCCTACAAAGCCTAATGAGCTGGGTTCGATTCCCCAGCACCCACGTAAAGTCAGATGCACAAAGTGGCATGTGCATCTGAGTTCGTTTGCAGCAGCTGGAGGCCATGGTACACCCATTCTCTCTCTCCTCCTGACTGCAAATAAATAAAATATTTAAAAAATATATATTTATAAACAGAGGAAGAGGAAAAAGGAGGGAGAAGAGAGAATAGTATGCCAGAACTTGTCACTGCAAAGGATCTCCAAACACATGCCCCACTTTGCACCTGACTTTACAAAGGCACCATCAAGCTTTGCAAGCAAAGGCCTTTAATCACTGAGCCATCTCTCCAGTCACCAACTGTTTCACTTTTACTATCATTATAGAATACTAAGGCTTTCAACTTGTTCATTTTCAGGTTTAAGGCCCTTTTCTCTAATACACAGTCATGTGTATACACTCAGTAAACATACACTAAGCACCTACTGTGTGTTCAGCAATGCCCTAAGGACTGAGGACATAGATAAATAACATAGTTCCTATCCTTCAAGGACTTAGAGCCAAGCAAAGTGAGATGAGAAAGGAAGAAACAGTCAAGCCAGGCATGGTGGTTGGTATATGCCTATCGTTCCAACACTCAGGAGGCGAAGGGAAGACAATTGAGTTCAAGGCTAGCATGGGCTATACATCAATATCTAGTCTCAATGAAAAAGAAAAGGAGCTGGGCATGGTGATGCACGCCTTTAATCCCGGCACTCGGGAGGTAGAAGGACCACTGTGAGTTGGACTAGAAATATGAACTAGAGAGTTCCAGGTCAGCCTGGGCTAGAGTGAGACCCTACCTAAAAAAAAAAAAAGAAAGAAAGAAAAGGTTAGGGGCTGGATGGAGAGGTAGTACAGCAGTTAAAGGCACTTTTCTGCAAAGCCCAATGACCCGAGTTCGATTCTCCAATGCCACGTAAAGCCAGATGCACAAAGTAGGTGCATGTACCTAGAGTCTGTTTGCAGCCACAAGAAGCCATAGTGTGCCCACTCATCTCTCTCTAATCCTGTCTCTCTCACTCTGCTTGCAAATAAATAAATAAAAAAAAAACAAAAAAAAAGAGGCATTCAGGGCACCTGTGTGTATGGGGCCTGTGCATCCTGGATTGAAGGCAGTGAGAACCAAGGACAATCTAATTCTACCAACAAGCCCAGAAATGATAGCAGACTCTAAAGCAAGAGATGAACCACCCAGAGCACATCAGCTAGGGCTCAGGTGAAACCACAGAGGAAGTGGAGAGATGAGCAAGAGTGCTGCTTCCAGTGAGCCTGATGACCTGCACCAGGATAATGGAGAGGATACTCAAAACATTCCAAAGCAGAATTCCAGAAGCTGCCAAAAGCTCAACACTACAGTAGACTTAAACTGATCCACTATGGCTCAGGGAATATTGAGGTAGAGGGGGAGGACAGATTGTAAAAGCTGTGAGGGGGAATACTCAGAGGCATTGCCCCCCACCCGACGACTACTGCTTGCACAACTCAGAGCCCTCAACCCCATAGTGCATGCCAGCAATCAATCCCATGAGGGCCTCAGTAGAATGGGGGCAGGGAGGAGGGAAATGGTACCAATTTGTTCTTGTTCATACAAAGTTTCTACTTAATAAAGAAAAGAAAATGTTAAAACAACTATGGCAATGTGATCCCCGCTGGAATAGGATCCATGGGTAAGGTCTTTTCAGAGGGAGGAATGACTTAAACTACTTCCCGGGTTTGATTCCCCAGAGCCCACATAAAGCCAGATGCACAGTGGCACATGCATCTGGAGCTCATTCGCAACAGCTAGAGGCCCTCTCTCTCCCCTTGCAAATGAATAAACTATTTAAAAAGAAAAAGGCAAATAAAGTTCCTGCATTCACTCAGGAAAAACTAAGCAAAATATAAACCAAATATGACAATAGTAATGGCTGCTCAGCACAGAATACCGAGAAAGAGAAAAAAAAAAAATCAGAATTTAGGACTGATTAAAGGGAAGAGAGCGCCAGGAGAACCTGGCTGAATACTAGGCTATCCATGGTCCCCTGTCACAAGGACTGATCCAGACGACCCATGGAGGAGGTTATCCAGTGGAGGGGGGAGGGGAGGGCAGAGGGGAATTGGGGATAACAACTCATTGTTTGCCCACTAAATGTTGTAACTCATTATGGACAATAAAGTAAAAAAAAATAAAAATAGCCAGGCATGATGCCACATGCCTTTAATCCCAGCACTCAGGAGGCAGAGGTAGGAGGATCGCCATGAGTTCCAGGCCAGCCTAAGACTACACAGTGAATTCCAGGTCAGCCTGAGCTAGAGTGAGACCCTACCTCAAAAAAGAACCCTACCCCCAAAGAGGGAAATATACAATTTCCAGTCATGATTAGGGATTAGAAAATGCTTAGAAGCAGTTTTTTTTTTTTTTTTTTTTTTTGGGGGGGGGTTTCGAGGCAGGGTCTCGCTCTAGCCCAGGCTGCCCTGAAATTCACTATGTAGTCTCAGGGTGGCCTTGAACTCACGGCAATCCTCCTACCTCTGCCTCCCGAGTGCTGGGATGGATTAAAGGTGTGCGCCACCACGCCCAGCAGGAGCAGTCATTTTTAAGGGACAAGTGAAAGAAGAGAAGTCAATGCAGAACATTAAGAGTGCCAGGAGAACCAAGGAAACACACACTTCCAAAGAGGAGGGCTCATAGGTACCAGAACAGTGCAGTGACAGCAAAGCCAGGTCAGGACAGACTAGAAACAGGTTAATGGGTCTTCCTTAGTGAAAGCATCTGGCTAGGAAGAGAAGGGAGAGACAAGCCAAAGACAGACACAGGATCTTAGGAAAGGGTTTCTCTCTCTCTCTTTAAAAAAAAAAAAAAATCCCAAGATACCTAGAAGCTAATTTTAGTCATAGGGACACACAATTAACAAAGAAAACACAGGCAGGTATGTCTGTACAAATCAAAACGTGGATTTAGATTCTACCTCTTTTTTGTTTTTTCTTTTCTTCTTCTTCCCCTACAGTTCCTTGACTTTCATTAATTCCAGTTTCTTGTTTGGGTGAATTTTCTGGACAGAAAGACAAAACCCAAGAGCATTAACATCATTTCATATTCAATTTTTAAAAATCACCAGTCCAGCCTGGCATGGGGGTGCACACTTAATTTTTGTTTTTTTTTGAGGCAGGGTCTATCCAGGCTGACCTGGAATTCACTCTAGCACCTTCCTACCTCAGTCTCAATGCAGAAACTAAACATAGCAAGTCTGAAGCCAGCCTGGGTTACAGAAGATCTTGTCTCAAAAAATTAAAATAAAAAAGTCATTTTTGAGCAACCTCATACACAAAACGTTTTACTTAGGACAGTATAAGGCAGATGTTACATTCTAATTAAGTTTAATTTTACAGTAAGTGCCATGGTCTAGATAAGTATCCTCAAAGGGATACATGTTAAGGCTTAGTTTTCTGAGTGCTTTAAAAGATAGGGTAGCTGGGTGTGGTGGTGCTCGCCTTTGATCCCAGGAGAGGAAGAGAAAAAAAATCTTGTTTCTTAACTGTTCTTTTGCCTTATTATCATTTCACGCAATTATTTGTTGCTCTTCCTCACGGTCAAGGCTGCTACTGTGCAGTGGTGATGGAGAACTAGTCTCCACTTCTGCAGCAAGGCGATCATGACAGCCGCAGCCACGCCAAGCCACGCTCAACGAAGGTTTAAAAAGACCCTGGAAGTCGGACAAGTTCTCCATTGGCTTGCTAAGAGTCAGCCTCGTTCTCACACTGGTGACACGTTCTTTCTTTGACTCCTTAGAAGACTGTCTGGAAAACTGTATTTTCTAACAAAGGTACTTACATAGTCAGTACTACTTATTTCACTGTCAGTTTAGAATCTCAACAAACTCATCTTTTTAACAACTGGTTCTGGATGAGACAAGCTCCTCCCACACTTCCTTCTCCAATTACGGCTCAGGCAGACCATGCTCAGGGCCAACAATGTGGAGGGTTCTTATCCAATTAGTATCAGTATAGAGGTTTCTGATTCATGGGAACAGTCTGACAACCGAGTGAGCGAGGAAGGGTGGCAGCAGGGCTACACTGGAGTACGCCTATTCCCAGCCCAGCTTTCTTTGTTCCTGCCACTGCCTTCATTTTACCAACCTTCTAAGAGGCCATCAACAGGAACTGGGAGAGATCTGGGGGCTGGGGAGAAGAATCAGAAGTTAGAGGCGCCTGCTGGCCTGGGTTCAATCCCCCAGTACCCACGCAGTCAGATGCACAAGTGGTGCGGGCATCTGTAGTTGGTGCGCACTGGCTGGAGGCCTTGGCGCACCCACGCCACCCCCTCCACCTCCCCCTCTCTCTGCTCGAAAATAAATATTTTTTTTAAAGAGAGAGATCCGTTCCTCCAGTCTGCCCACCCCAGACAACAGCACATTCCAATCATTGAGATGCTTGAGCACAAACCCTAGATGCCTGTTTCTTACACCACCTCACATCTACTACATCAAAAAAATCCTGCTAGCTCTATTTTCAAAATATATTATCTGACTACTAACGACCATTATCCACCACTAACCCACTACTAATTTCAAATCAGTTGTTCAAGCCAGGATTCTTCCTATAAATTTATATCTTAGTTTTATATACAGTAAATGTACACTCATTTTTTTTTTTCCTTTTCCAATCTTGAAATTAAAACAAAGTTCCTTTGGTTTGCTCTTAAATCATGGACCAAGCCATCATCTCGAACTGGAGCCTCCAACCTGCTCTCCTGCTTTTGGCCTACGCCCACCACCTATTACAACTCAGTAACCTTCCCTCATCCTGTCCAACAGCTCAACTCACAGTGAAGGCCAACACTTGGCCTCCCAATCTCTGACTTCATAGCCAATCCAGACACCAAGGCTCCCTGGATCACCTCTTCTTCCTTTTCCTCTTTTTGGGGTACTGGGAATCAAATCCAGGGCTTCCTGCATGCTAGACAAGTGATCTACCACTGACCTACACCCTTTGGATTCTCCTCACACACGTCTAGAATACACTAGGCAAGCTTCTGCCTCAGGCCTTTGCACTACCTGTGTCCTCTGTCTACAATGTTCTTAGATATTCAAAAGCCAGTCCCTCAATTCCAAAGCTCCTCTGGAAATAAAATTAAAAGCCAACTTTTCAGCAATATCGCCCCTGGCTACAAATATTTTTAGTTTTTTAAATAGCATCCTCCCAAATTACTAATTTTTTCTGAAATACAGGCCTCATACATGTTAAGTGTTATATCCTCGTCCTTCCTTTTGAGAGAGGGCCTCATTAAGTTGCCCAGGCTGACCTTCTATTCACTCTGCTACCCAGGCTGGCCTTGACTTAGCCTCCCGAGTACCTGGGATTATAGGCCTCTGCCACTAGGCCAATCCTCTCTGTCCTGCGCACTACTATCCACACACTACATGTTTCACTTACTTGTTCCCCTTTAGATACAATTCCCCCAAATACAGCACTTCTGTTTACTGTTTATCCTCGGAACCTAGTATATATAGCACATATTCAAGTATGAATAGATATATTTATATTTTCTCCTAATCATTTACTTTTCTTTTCTTTTTTTTTTTTGGTTTTTCGAGGTAGGGTCTCACTCTAGCCCAGGCTGACCTAGAATTCACTATGGAGTCTCAGGCTGACCTTGAACTTACAGTGACCCTCCTGCCTCTTTAATCGTAGCACATGCTGGGATTAAAGTCATGTGCCACCACACCGGGCTTTCATTTATTCTCCTATCGGTTGATACATAGATCTATCTACCTTGTCTCAGAGAGAATTTAAATAGTTTCAAGGCTAACAGATGACTTCCTATCTCTTTCCTTTGTGGCGTGTACACCTGTGTGGAGGCCAGAGAAGTCGCCAGGTGTCATCTTATCACCCTTCCACCTCATTTCCCTAAAGCAGAGTCTCGCTAAACCTGGAGTTCCTATTTTTTGGTTCAAATGGCTGACCAGTGAATGCCAGGGAGCCTCCTGTCTCCACCTCCCTTAGCACTGGGGTTACAAGCATGTGCAGCCACACCAGCCTTTGTCTTTGTATACCAGGGTGCTGGGACTGAACTCAGGTCCTCATGAGTCTGCAGCAAGCACTCTTAACCCACGGAGCCATCTCCTCAGACTGTCTTTTTTCCTGTGGCACTAGGAATTTAACCCAAGGTCTTGCTCATGCTGGGTCAACTCTCAGTGAGTTATGTAAAGAATTTTCGTTTTTACTTTTGAGACAGGATCTATGTTGCCCAGGCTAGCCTCTAATCTGATACTATGTAGCCCAGGTAGGCCTTGAATTTGTGACCCTCCTGCCTCAGCTTCCTGAGTAGATGGATTATAGACCTATGTTACTAGGCCCAGCTGGATGTTCATATTTATCTTTAAATTAATGCCATACATGCATTTATTTTAGGTACAGAAGTCTGATAAAAGAAAAAACAATATTTGAAAAAAGTTCATACCTACAGTGAGTTTTGCAAATTCATTTGGAAAATTCTTCTCTAACCATTGCCTACATTTAGCGACATCAGGCATATATTCACAGTACTGAAAGGAAAAAAAAAAAAAAAAAAGAACAGTTACAACAAAACATTTTCAACCAATACAATTTAATTAAAAATCATTCCTTTTGGGTTAGAGAGATGACTCCACAGTTAAGGCACTTGCCTATAATGACTAAGGACCTGAGTTTGATTCCTCAATACCCATATAAGGCCAGATACACAAAGTAGTGCAGGCATCTGGAGTTCATTTGCAGTGGCTGGAGGCCCTGGCATACCCATTCATTCTCTCTATCTGCTTGCAACTAAATAAATAAAAATTATAAAAAAAATTTTTCCTTTTAACTGCAACATAAAGGATGACAAACTACTACTTCCACTCCCCACCTCCCTTTCCAGGTAGGGTCTCATTCTAGGCCAGGCCAACCTGGAACTCACCCTGTAGCCCCAGGCTGACCTTGAACTCATAGTGATTCTCCTACCTCAAGCATTAAAGGTGTACTGGGCCACCATGCCTGGCTTATGTCTTCCTCTCTTTTTCATTCTCTTTTTTTTGAAACAGACAGATCTAGATAGGCCTCTTATTCAAAATCCTCCTGCCTGTGTTTCCAGAATGGTAGAATTACAGGTGTGAGCCACCATGCCTAGCCTCATCTGATCTATGCACAGGAAATCTATATTCTACTACTAGGAAATGCCCCATAAGAATTGAGAAATCAAGAGATTAGGCACATCCTCAGAGTAGCTATCTATTTCATTTCCATCAAACAGAAAAGCCGTTTCAAAAAAAGCAATAGCCAGGTGCAATGGCATGCCTGTAATCCCCTCAGAGGAGATCAAGCAGGCAGGCAGGCGGACCATGAGGGCAAGGTTCCAGACTACAGGTAAGACGCTGTCAGGAGCTGGGACTCAGGAGGCCACGTTCCTTCCTAGCATTTATAGGCAGTTAATGGTTGCTAGGAGGAAGGGAGAAGATAGTTTCTTCAATTGTGTAGCCACTGGTTAAGTTTGCTGTACTCTGATCCATGCTCATGTAAGCAACTCTAATTAAACTTACTGGGTCACAAAAAAAAAAAAAAAAAAAAAAAAAAAAAAAAAAAAAAAAAAAGAAAGAAAAAGAAGAAAAGAAAAGGAAGACAGACAGACAGACAAGAGAGTAGGAAGGGTAGAAGGGGTTTGGTGGAAGTAGAAAGGAGACAAGAGGATGGGGGAATAGGATCAAAATACATTATATATGTATGAAATTGCTGAAAAATAAATTTTAAAGTAGCAACAAAAAGGGCAGAAGGAGGGAACACAGAGGGAAGTTGGGCTAACCAACCTCCTTTCCTGCCCTGACTACAGATCCAGACTTAGAAAGTCCTATATCTGAGCCGGGCGTGGTGGAGCACGCCTTTAATGCCAGTGCTCAAGTTCAAGGCCAGCCTGGACCTCACAAACAAACAAGTCTTCTATCTAATTTATATTACTCTTTCTTTCCTCTGCTCAGTTACATAGGTACATAAGTTTTGGCTTTAAGGCTGTTGTTGCTTTATTAGCTAACTATTCTCGGGTTCCATGCAAACACCCAACACGTCGAGCCAAGCGGGAAAGAAGTACATGCATTAGCTGGATGGCGCCCTGGGTCCAGCGATTCAAGAGACTTCGGGAAGAGGATCACTTGAGGAACTCAGTGTGGGCAACGAAGTGATGCCCTGCCTCCAAAACAGAAGAAAGAATGCACCACAACTCGAAGTCAAAACAACTTATAAAACAATAAGCGTATCTGGGGGCTGGAGAGATGACTTAGTGGTTAGTGGCACTTGCTTGCAAAGCCTAGGGGCCTGGGTTTAAGTCCCTAGTATCCACATGGAGCCAGACACACATGTGTCTGGAGTGCACCCATTCTCTTTCTCTCTCTTTGCAAATAAGTAATAAAAAAATTTAAAAATATCTGATCCAAGGTATGGTGGCTCACTCTAATAATCCCAGCACTCCAGAGGCTGAGGCACGAGGATTCCCCTTGAGTTCAACCTAAGTCGACCTGGGTTACAGTGAGACCTTACCATAAAACAACAAAGTATTCAGATCACAGTTCTCTATAAAAGGCTGAAATACTAGCAAATGATATAAAATGAACAAAAGAAGAAAGCTCTTAGATTAGCACTAAAATCAAGAGTGTATTGAGATACAAACAAAGAAAAAAATGTAGGACTTACCTCTGTTGGTAATGAGCAGACTGGAAAAATGGAGAGAAAAAAAAAGACTGAAATGTTAAATCTATAAGCATGTAAGGGTTCATTATTACCTTTTGTTTACCTATTTGGAATGTGTGCCTATGAGTGTGGGTTTACATGTGGAGGACAACTTTAGGGTGGGTCCTCGCCCTCTACTTGGTTTCAGGCAGGGTCTCTGCTGTTCAGGGCTCCTTTCTGGATACACTGGGATTATAGAAGCATGCCATTTGACAGCTTTTTGTGTATAGGGATACAGCCAAGGTCTCTTACCACTGCAATTATTTCTGTTTTGAGTGCTGGGGAAACTGAGTCAGGGCTAGCAGGCTTTGCAAGCAAGTGGCTTTACCACTGAGCAGTCTCTAGCCCAGGCTGACCTGGAATTCACTCTTAGTCTCAGGGTGGCCTTGAACTCATGGTGATCCTCCTACCTCTGCCTCCCGAGTGCTGGGATTAAAGGCGTGCGCCACCACGCCCGGCTGTCCACTGCTTTTATATCAACAAATGCTTCATTTTTCCCCTTTCTTCTCATTTCCCTACCCGCTCCCCCCTTCCCTTCCATTCTATACCTCTATCACCAGTTCTTGGTTTCTAACTTTAATCAAATATTCTGGCCGGGTGTGGTGACGCACACCTTTAATCCCAGCACTCGAAAAAAAAAAAAAAAAATCTACTTGAGGGTCTTCCTTCTCTAAGCACTGCTTGCCAGAAATTAGAGGCTAACCTTAAATTTCAAGCTCCTCTTGCCTCAGTTTCCCAAGTGCTAGATTATAGATTTGACATCACCCTCACTTTCCTTCCTTCCTTCCTTCCTTCCTTCCTTCCTTCCTTCCTTCCTTCCTTCCTTCCTTCCT
>PVHP010042283.1:0-14932 GCA_004024765.1 Zapus hudsonius
TTTGCAGCCTGCCCAGAATGAACCATTTTGCTTCAACCCACGATGAAATAATCCTAGGGAGACCTAGAGGAGGGTGCACAGATAGCACTGAAATACACAGTGCTCTAGGCAGGGAGGGATCTGTCAAAAACAATAAAGATTGGTGTAGGAATGACCCACAAGTTATTGATCTGCAATATTAGAGTTGCTTTGAAAATCACTAGATTTCACTCTTGCCCTTTAATTTCTCCATCTGTATCACATTCTGTCAAGAGCAAGGCACACTTATTATGCATAAAAAGGTCAAGCATACCCTTGTGTGTTGCTTGACCCAACAGAGAAGTTTTGCTGACACTGACCACATGCATACAAAATTGTCTGCATGTGGGCCTCTGTGAACTGGACCAGCGAGAAAAATAATAATTATAATAATAACTTGATGGGCCTAGGTCTCTAGGCAAAAATTTACAATCCAAGACATGAAAGTAGCCATCCAAAGAGATGTTAATCTCCTTTTCACTCTGTTAAATTCTAGATCCAAACTAGAGTGTCAGGCTTTCTGAAACAATTCACCCAAATTCTGGCTAGCGATAATGGGGAGAAGATACCCATTTTCATTTCTTCTAATAACCAGATTTTGGCTTAGTTGTCAACTCTGGTTCTACCTTGATGGACTGGGCACTCTTCAGGGGTCATTTTTCCTGAGTCTTGTAGTCTTGTTTTTTGAGTGTATTGAGAGTCTGGCCCATAGAACCCAGAAGATTTTGGTCCTAATGCTATAACCAGGAAGATAGCTCCTGACCACTTCTGGATTTTTGCATTATCATTTAGTACTCACTATGGAGTCTTCTCTGGGGCAGGGGGTGGATTATTATAATTACCACCTCCAAGGAGCCAACATTATTAAACTATTTGTATGATCACTATGACCATCATTGTGATCCAAACTGTCCCTCAGAGTTATTTTCTGAATCTCACTTGTCTTCTTTTTGTCTTTCTTTTGACATACACATGCACACTAAGACATAGACAGACATGCCAGCATGATTGTTAAGCCAACAGTGTATTTCCTGAACATACCTTCTTACAAATTCCGTAAGCTTCACTGATTGGTCTTCCAAAGTATGGTTGTACTTGTTTCTTCAGTAATTCAAGACCTATTATTGCTAGTTAGTCAGACACCAGCCAAATGGAACATGCAAAGGCTACTCACTTTGCGGTTGCCTCAAGAAAGGAGTCAGGCAGAGTTCCTTGTGTTCTGACAGGAAGACAAGGATGAGCAGAGGACTGAGAAAGGCTGATAGTAAGAGAACATGAGACAGTCAGTACACATTAATTGGAGGCTGTGGAATGGGCAGGGTGTGCTCTGGCTAGTAAGAAGCAGGGCATCCTTTGATTAGTAAAGGATATTATTTGACATTTTTCTGGTTGGTATTAATTTGAATTTGAATAAAAATTAGGGAAGATGTCAGATATTTTAGTCAAGTGGGGGCCATTTCGGCCAATTGATACAGAAGTTATTACATGATATCCTGGTTTCACCAGAAGCACCAATCTGGATTACACAGTCTGATTTATAGCAGTCTGTCTCCCAACACTATTTATTGTAGTAGATAAGGGACAGAGTTTCTGCATGCATTGCTGTACTTGAAAGTTCTATTTTTATATATGGCAGGGCCATAAACTGTATATTCAGTCTTTCATTAGGGTACCAAAAATATGACAATATGACAGATGTCATTCTAAGTACAGGTTGTTCAGAAAAAAAAAAAAAACAAACGACATAGTTTCATGGGATGCATGTTCCTATGCAAAAGAAATACAAAAAATGACAAATGACCATAAAATAGAATTTCAGGTATTTGTAAACACTGTGTACAACAAGAGAGTGTCCAGCATCTTGAGTGTCTATCTTTGGTGGAAGATAGAATGTTTGAGAAAGTCCCTCTGGTTGGTTGATATCTTACATTCATTCTCCTGTTTTTCTTGTCCCAACAATACATGAATACTACTCATAACTTCAAGAGAATGCCTCATTTCCAGTCTCAGAATATAAGATGTCTCCCAGAGCCCAGCCTCACTTTCTATACTCAGCTCATACTTGCTACCTCCTCACTGCTATTGTGGAGATGTGATGCCCAGCTGGCAGCTCCTGCCATGCTTGCCCCACCATGATGAAACTTCTCAAAACGCTACGCTGGAAATAAACCCTTTTATTCCTATAAGCTGTTTCTTGTTTGGAGTTTTGTCCCAGCAAAGAAGGTAAAGTTGCATACTGCCATAAAAATACCATAGACACAGGGTGGACTGGTAACTGCATACAAGATGCATTGTGTGATATTGAGGAAATAACACTTCTCTTAAGTCTTAATTTCTCTAACTGTAGAGTAGAAAGAAAAATATACTCACCATAAAGAAGAGCATCATGCTGTTGTTGATAAATCCCACCTGGGTTATCAAATATATCATGATCACTCAGCGTTGTAACACGGTACAAAGTCTTCATGGGCCAAGCATCCATCCTGCATCCCTTTTTTTTACTCCATTGGAAACAGATTCCAATCTCTTATAGAGGGACAGGCCACTTGGGCATAACTCATTACTTTGGGGACCTAGCTGGACAGGGCTTTATCCTTTCCCATACTCGATTATCTCCAGCATATTTTTCAGGCACTCAGAGCTACAAAAATCATTAACTCTTCTGAGAAGGCTGGAAACTAATCTTCACCAACTGGGTGTCAGCATTGCCTGCCAGAACTCACACATTTACAGATGACAGCGTGTATATCCCGTGGTTGATGGACTAAAATGGTCTTCACAGAATTTTCATCAATACCTTTTAGCTGAAGAAGCATGACGATTGAGACACTCTGTAATTGCCATCTCAGATGACCTCATAAATTCTGAATTGCATCTTTGGAATCATATTGGCCTCTGAGACTCCCATGCTAGCTCAAAAGTTTTTCTGTCTGTAAGTGTGCTGTTTCAAAAAAAATGACAATTATGAAATCTATACCCCATAGCAACGCTTCTCAACCTGTGTCATGCGGAAGCACTACCTGGAGAGCCTGTTAAACACAGATTCAGGACACAGCATAGA
The DNA here is from genome assembly GCA_004024765.1 of Zapus hudsonius. Lineage (NCBI taxonomy): Eukaryota > Metazoa > Chordata > Mammalia > Rodentia > Dipodidae > Zapus > Zapus hudsonius. Next base: position 3,080 of record PVHP010042283.1, read on the forward strand.
CAACTGGCATTTCTGAGACGCATCTGTGTGATACTGCTGCTGGTCTGGGAACTGTGTTGTTGACAAGCATTGCCTTATAAACCGTTGTGTAGAGCATATAGATTCTCAAAGCAAACACACACACACACACACACACACACACACACAAACATGTTTTGTACAAAAGGTGACATAGAATATGCAATGGGGGCCCCTGAACATTAAATTTTTAGCATACATGCATTTGCAGCCACATTAAGAACATTTATTTGAAACTGGCACTGTCCTAGAAAGCACAGGATGTCTGTTTCCCTGAATTCCAAGTCGCTTTCCCAAATGGTCTAATTAGTTCCATTTTGTTAAGATGTTACACAGAGTGAAGATCCCTTCTTTTTCTTCATTATCAGCACAGCAAAATCCCAAAGAGGAAGGAAAAAGAATGCAAAACATGGACACAGACACAGACCATCGCCATGGACAGATGTTAATAACATCACCCCTTTCCCCAGCCCAGGCTCCAGCCCAGGCGAGGACTTTGCAGGGTTGAGGCTGATTTGGAAGAGGAGACTTCTGGCCCCTATTGGGAATAGTAAGGTTCTTATCTAAAGGAAGAAAAACCCTGTGGATGGAAGCAAGGGACTTTGTCTATGATGGTATAGTGCGTCAATATGGCAAAGGAAACAGGAAGACACTAACTATTCCATACAGTGTGGCAGAGTGGGGCTGTTTGCCAGGGTTCCCCACAGCAGGTAATGAGCCTGGGGTGATCCCATCAGGAACAGCTGTTTTGTTTCCTCTGAGGAGTCCAGATTATCCCTTCATTGCTTTTAATTACTCAACAGTGTTAACTCAATCAATGAAATTAACAGCATTCAAATTACAGAGACACCATTGAGATGAAAATAATATCTTTTTAACTCTCCTTTCTTCTACTCAGGTCTAATAAAGACTTGTACAATCTAATCTTTTAATGTTGTTTGTTGTTTGAACTTTAACTAACTGCTGAGGTTATTAGTGACACCCTCCTGCAGATGGCCTTCTGGGGGTTCCTCAATTTGAGTCACCATCTCTTGTCTCTGTCTGTTGCCTCCTACACAATAATGGCATAATATTTTTCTTTCTTTCCTATTCTTACCACTTTAGGGATTTTCCTATTGACCACAGTTTCCTTGAAATTATAATTCAACAAAGGGGATTTTTGTGAGAGAAAGAATGCTGTGTTGGACTAGGAAAGGTGAATTTTTTAAAAAAATATTTTATTTATTCATTTTCAAGCAGAGAGAGAGAGAGAGAGGGAGAGAGGGAGAGAGAGAGCTTTTGCGCACCAGGGCCACCACTTTGTGGGTTTGGCTTACGTGGAACCTGGGGAATTGAACCCCGGGGCCTTAGGCACTGGAGGCAAGTGCCTTAACCGCTGAGCCATCTCTCCAGCCCGGAAAGGTGAATTTTTATGGCAATTCTTCAGTTATTGAAAAGTGTGATTTGGTAATACACACTTGACTTCTTTACCTTGACAACAAAATGTTAGGGAGCTTGGGGGATGAATCAGTAATGTGCTTGCCTCACAAGCATGAGGACCAGGGTTTGATCCTCAGAGCACACTTATAAATGCCAGGTGTTGTGGGGTATACCTGTAATTCCAGGTATGGAGAGGCAGAGACAGGTGGATCCTTGGGCTCACTGGACAACCAGTGTATTCTAATTGGAGAACTCCAGGCCAATGAGAAGCCCTGCCTCATAAGAAGAGAAAACGTTGAATGAGTTCCTAAGGATAGCACGGTTGGTTGTCCTCTGGACTTCTACCTGCACATGCACACATGTGTATATCCACACGCACAGGCATGCACACATACCCACAGAAATGTTTACAAATTTGGTAGATATCTTTATCAAACTGGTTAAAGAAAGAGGCAGCACCAACTAGGTGGTTTTATATTTTTCTAGCTAATTCTTGCCATCCCCACCATACCAAAGGTACTTTTACCTCTGTAAGGATTCTCTTTTTTATTTTATTTGAGAGAGAGAGAGAAAAGAAAGAGAAAGAAAGAAGAAAGAAAGAAGAAAGAAAGAAAGAAAGAAAGAAAGAAAGAAAGAAAGAAAGAAAGAAAGAAAGAAAGAAAGAAAGAAAGAAAGAAAGAAAGAAAGAAAGAGGCAGATAGACACAGGGAGAGACTGTACACAACAGGGCCTCTAGCCACTGCAAACAAACTCCAGACACATTTGTCACCTGGTGAATCTGGCTTTAAATAGGTACTGATGAAACAATAGGTTTTACAGACAAGCACCTTAACAGATGAGCCATCTCTCCAGCCTCTGAAAGGATTCTTTATATATGTTCACAAACGACTTTATATATATTCGTTCATTCAATCAGTCAGTCATGAATTCATACATAGATATATTTGATTATTGGGTGTTTTCTGTATGTCTGCACCTGAAATATGCAGACAAAACAAGAGTTCAGTATCTGTTCCTTGAGAGTAAATTATCCAATGTGAGATGTCCTTTCCCACTGCACAGTGATGTACATGGGAATGACTCATTCCTAATTTCTAAACTTCTAGCGATAGAGCCTCTTTACTTCCTGAGTGAAATGAGGTTAACAAATTAAGAATGTGACTGGATTTGAAACCATCTAAGGTTTGACTCATGTGGGTGAGGACGTCTTAAATGTGTGCTTCTCAGGCAGCCATGAGAAAACACGAAGATCCACAGCACCACCACCAGCATTCTGGATTTTGCTCCTTATAGTGCTTCCGGTGATGATTTAGTAATGACAATCAGGTTGGAAGGTGAAAGTGCCAACTTGTGCTGGAAGTAGAGGAAACAAGACACAGTTGTTTCTTAAGCACACATTGTTTCAAATATCATGAAGTTGAAAGTTCCTTGATCTTTCTGAAGATATAGGAGATAGTGTGACATGATATGGGGTAACCATAGGTCTTAAATAATAAGTTGAAGATGGACACTGTATGACATCAGATCTGCTAATATGAGATAAACCACTAGCAGGATGGAAAGACAGGCTCTTCATGATGATTGACTATAAGCAGAGCTTACTTTAAGGGTTGTTTAAGCTTAAAGATTTGGAAAGGACACGGTGACTTTGATCAAATATATGAAGGGCTCTCAGAGAAGCAAGATTTGAAGTGAAATGAGACAAATGACCAAAGATAATGGGCTTATTTTGTCTTCCTCTAGGGAAAGAAATTTCCACAATTTACACTAGTCTTCTAAAGAAATAAGCTTCCATGTTAGGTAATGAGGCCTTTGTCATTTGGAGATGTTCAAGACAAGACCAAGTGTCAAGTTCAGAAGAGATTCAGATTCATGCATAATGACAGAAGATTATAGTTTTTATCTTTAACATAATTCCCTAAATCTTGCTTTTCATTAAATAAAAGTACAGTGATATCTTCTTCTTTGTTCTTTATTTCACATCAATCTGTTAAATTTCCTCAAAGGTCCTGAAACAGCCACTTCTCTCTGGTCCCCTCATATTTTCCCATGGGCAATGGAACCTCCTTCTTATCACATGTGAATTCTAGTTAATTAAATTTAGTTCAATGAACATTGGCTGAGCTCCTATTGTCCTTAAGTTCTGGAATAACGATGCTGGGAAAAACAAAGGTAAGTAACATGAACAACTGAGTTTCAGATGGACAAGAGTCTAACAAAGGGAGAGGACAGGCTCAAAAACACTCACTATGAGTGGAGATCCATTTACTGGTGTTGTTTCGGGAAGGCGAGAGAATCTGAGAAGGGTCTTCAAGGGTCTAAAAGATGGTTTTCAACCTCCAAAGATAAAGACAGCTGGGCATTCCTGGCATAGTTAGGAGTTTGAGGAAAGACAGAAGTAGAAAAGGACTCCCTGTGTTTGGGACTAACAACAGAAGTACTAAAGTGGTTTGATTCAGGTGTCCCCCATAAACTTAATGTGTTTCCCAGCTAATAGCAGTTTTAGAATTGGAACCTTGTTGGAGGTGTGTTGTAGGGAGTGGGCTTATGGAGGTTATAGCCGGCTTCCCCTTGCCAGTGTTTGGCACACCTTCCTGCTGCTATTTGCAGTGCTGTGGCGGAGGTGATGTCCACCCTCTGCTCATGCCATCATTTTCCCTGCCATCACAGAGCTTCCCCTTGAGCCAAAACCAAAATAAACCCATTCCTCCACAAGCTGTTTTTGGTTGGGTTCTTTTCTTCATTGCAATGAGAAAGCTGACTCCACATTGACTTGAGAAGAGGAGAAAAGGTTTGGACTATTTAGGGGAGAACTTGGAAGTCAAAGTGAAAAAAAATTTATTTATTGGAATTCAAGATGCAGTTTTAGGGCATTGGCGTTTTAACTTAGCAGTGTAATAAGAGTTCTCTTATGGGCTGTTAATGTGCTAGTTTTATTTAGATTGATGTGAGCAGAGCAAAAAAGGAAGAATCAGCAGATACTGTGGTTGCTTGAGAAATAGCAAGATTTCAAAAAGAGAAATGTCTACAGCAATGCCAAGGAGGCATACAATCTAGGCTTCAGAGATTTTAAATTATGTACTTGTGCTCATTGGAGAGAAAGCCAGAAAATATAAAGAACAAAAAACAAAATTAAAATTGCCTTTTTTTCACCAATCAACAATAGAGATCGACATTTTCATGTCTTTTATTTCTTATACTTTTACTTAAAAATTTGTACAATGCCAATTATACCACCTTGTGCATTTCTTGTTTGACTGATAATATATCATGATTGGGCTGAGAAGATGGCTCGGTTGGCAAAGTGCTCATTGTATAAGTATGAGAAACTAAATTCAGATTCCTAACACCCACATCACATGCCAGACAGAGCAATAGATACCTGTAATCCCAGTGGTAGGGAGTAGAGATAGGAGGATTCCTGGGACTTTCTGGTTAAATAGGCTAGCCAAATGGTTGAGCGTCAGGCTCTGTGAGAAACCCTGTCTCAAAAATAAGGTAGTGAGTGAAGAAGACAGCCAATGTGAATTTTTGGCCCTTTCACATACATGTACATGCATTCCCGCCAACAAATGTATCCACACATATATGACCACAAAATACATATGCTCAGATGTCACATACACATACATATCCAAAAATTAGATCTCAATTATTCTCATATATTCATATATGAGATTCTCAATTCTCATATATTCATATATATTTAATTCTCATATAACAAAAATGTACTTTTCATATGCCATGTTACTGACTGGAGATATATTATACATGCATGTATTTTAATTCATTGACCCAGACCCCTATTAGCATTCCTATGTGGTATCTAATTTTCTGATATCATCCCCGCACTTCCACAAACATTTGTATAAATTCATTTTTGAATCACTTTCTGATTACTTCCCTACATAAACTTATGGAACTGGAATAGGGCAGAGATTACGATGTACTCATTGCAATACATTGCCTGTTGTGGTTCAGAATTCTTGCTGAGGCAAAAGTAACAGCCCCATTTTCCCAGGCATCCTTTTAACCTGCAACTCCACACTGCAATGAAGGCAGAGACAGAGAATATGTCTTTTTTTTTTTTTTGAAAACTCTTACTTGACGACAAAGTCTTGTGTTTGCCTTTTCTGATGAGTGCTTATCTTAGGGTTGGAGACACAGGAGTCTTCAAAGACCTGAGGAGAATTTTCCGAGGCCATCCAAACAATAAGACAGAAGGTCTCTAACTTATGACATCTTCTAGAAAGCTTGTACCCTCGTGTTCCTCCTCCAGCCATCATCACATGAGAGCAGTTGCCATTTCAGTCCTTCATGGCCTGCCTCCAGGAGAGAAACAAAGTTACCTCCTTGAGTCACTTTCTCTGTTGCTTTGCTCTCCCATGCTCCTGGAACCTGGGCTAATCCTAACTAAAGCAATGGCTTTGAAAGTTTGAACATTTTTACAGCTTTCTTTATACACTGTCAAAGTTGAGTCCAAGAAGTCTGTACTGATGAATATTCCCACCTGTAATGCATAAATATCCTAGGTAATACTGGGAATTATAATCCCTTCAAAATCATTGCCAACATGATAGTTGATTAACATGTCTTTGCTTTAATTTGCACATCCAATCTCATACTTCTACATCATTTCCCTATTGTCCTCCAATCCCCTGGCATTACCCTCTCTTTGATTAAAAATCTTAAGATATCATCTGTGTTGAAAACACAGTGCTGAGGATTAGCCAGTTGGTGTGTCTCTTCTTGGAATATTACTGTGCAAGTCTTCCTGTCCAAAGACATCCAGGACTCTTTTCTCACCTTCCACTGATGAGTTTCAGCTGATGTCCACCTGACTTCCTCCAGCCTAGCATGCTCTGCTGTCCCTCTAAAGCATTTGGAATATCTGGAAACTGTAAGAGGACAGCCATGCCATCCTGAATACACCTGATCTCATGTGATGGCTGTAGGAGGAACACGAGGGTACACACTTCAGGCAAACAGGGCAAATCAAGTATATAGAGATTTCCCTAGTCAGAGACACTTCAGTTTCTCTCCTGGCTCCTTGCCTCTCACTTCTTGCTCCTGCTTATCTGTTTGGGCAGGCCTATTTTTCTATATATCCCTTTCTCTTTGTGAAATAATTTATTTCTGTCTTGACTCCAAACTATTCTAGTCTCCAAAGGAAAAATCTTACTCTGTAGCCACCCTAGATTTTCCCTGAAACCCCCCTCTGTAGTTATAATGACCTTCTCTAGAATAATGACCAGGTCCCTTCAAAGCAATCTACTTAGAAGAAATAAAGGAAGAAAGAAAGAAGAAAAAGAAGAAAGAAGAAAGAAAGAAAGAGAAAGAGAGAGCAAGAAAGAAGAAGAAAGAAAGAAAGAAAGAAAGGAAGGAAGGAAGGAAGGAAGAAAGAAAGAAAGAAAGAAAGGAAGGAAGGAAGGAAGGAGGGAGGGAGAAAGGGAGAGAGAGAGAAAGGAAGGAAGGAAGGAAGGGAGGGAAGGAGGGAAAGAAAGAAAAAACCTTCCCTCTATCAAATCAGAAAACAAATGCAGCTTAGAAGGAGTATGTCAGTTAACACAGGAGAAATAGTCCTTAAATTTCTGACCTTTACTTCGCATTATCTCAACCAAAGGGAATCCTGTCTTTTCTGTCCCTTCTTACTAAGCTGTGCTCATTTCTTTCTAATTAATCCTACCTTCCTACTCATTGCTATTTAATTTGTTATAAAACCTAGGATTATATGTTCAGATAATGCTGTTTTTCATAAATATAGAGTTCCAGACTACATGAAAATAAATATATTGAATTTCATGTTATAATAAATGTCATTAACATTGTGACTACTCAGTTACCCTTGTTAACCTCAATCTGAGTAGGCTACTTTATTATATGTACATATTTGAGGCCTAGTTTAGAACCTAAATTCATGCATAATAATTGAAAAAATCCATATTGCAAAAATTATCTATTGTACATGGCTAAATTATTATGCATAATGAATATATTTATTTAATATGGAAAAAAATCTACTAAGAAGACAGCAACAAAGCAATCACAATGTAAGCAACATATCATAGTTCAAAGTGAAACAGCAGAGATATCAATACGCAGATCAGATTGTTTTGCCTCCCTTTCCTTCCACCCTTCTTTTCTGCTTTTTTTCTTTTGTTCTAACCACCTAGTCTTCCCCTAATCTATACCTTATCAATTCTGCTGAGTACCCTCATAACAGCATGTTGGATGCCCTTTGTGACATCAGAGATGGTAAGAGAAAGATAAAGCACTATATGATAGGAGTTAAGTGACCATTGGCTCAGACCAGAGTCTCTGTTTTATCTTCAAAAGGTCATTCCAAATTGCCATCTGCACACAGAGAGTCACTTATTACCTGCATTATAGCAACATTAGCATCCAGGAAATCCAACTGGATTTTGAAAGCCATGTTCCTGGCCAATAACTTCCAAACCAGATACATGATTAGGGGATAGTAAAAATGGTGGGATAGGGTTTTCCTAATTCTCTTTCTAATTTAGGAATCACATGACTTGGGAATTCCTATTCCAACACTTCACTTTCAGAAGCTGCCAAGTCCTTATAGGACTGGTGTTCAACCCTCAATATTTCATCTGAGTTTTTATCTATTTCTTTTTGCCATGACTACCTCTTCTTAGGAATATATTTATTATTTAATATGTATCTCTTTTCATCCACCAGCTGATTTAATTATCAGGATACTAGTATGAGGCATATACTGCTTGTAGCTCCATTTTAAAGATGAGAATTCTAGTCCCAAAGCCCCAGTGAGTAAGTAGAAAAGGACTTAAAACCTGACAGCCTGAAAGGTTTGTGTGTCACCAATGATATTCTTCTTACTCTTCTTACTTTCCTCAAGTGCCCATTATTCTCTATTTCCATATCATTCTCTGTCACTCTGAACTTCTGTTGAATTATAACTCAGCATTGCTAATGAGCAAGCAGGGTGCTAAGCTTTTGGGTTTTTGTTTGTTTCTTTTGTTATGTTTGAGACAGAATCTCACTGTGTTATTCTGGTTTGTCCCAGACCTCACTATGAAGACCACTCTGTCCTCAAACCTATGCAATTCTCTTGATTCATCCTCCGCAGTGCTGTAGTTATAGGTGCATGCTACAGTGCCTGGCCGAAAAAAGGTTTTTTTTTTTTTTTGTTTTGGTTTTGTTTGTTTTGTTTTGGTACTATGGATTACGTGTTGGGCCTCATGCCCACTCAGAAAGTGCCCTAGCACTGAATGACTTCCCTAGCCCTGGTACTAAAATTGCATCATGCTATTCAGTGCTCACATCAACCAAGGGGAAGGTACAGTTCCTATCCACATTTTGCAAATGGAAACCAGGGTGGACATCTTCCAGTAAATGGCCTGCCTTATGCAAGGAACACCTGGCATCCCCTCCCCCCATTGGAGTCCATGTCAGTGCAAATTCAGAACCTCCTATTTTACTGCCATGATTCTGTGTTTTGTCTTTTTAATAGTATTGCTGATATCACAAATAGCATGAGCCTCTGGGAAAAATAATTACTCAGTAACCTGCCGCCAATCCAATCAATTTTTACATTCATATCATCTGATACATAACCATGCATTCATCCAATTTTGCCTATTTAGAGTAAGTAACATTATGGAATTAGATTTTTTTCAATATTTTTTCCATTAATATTTCATGTACCATGCTATTCTCTAGCAATAAATTAAAAATCCCGAATGAAATAGAAAATTTCCTAGCAACGTATCAGTTACCTAAATTGACCTAATAAAAAGTGGAAAATTTTAAATATTTTTATTTATTCTCAAGGAGAGAGACAGAAAGAGAACACAGAGAGAGAAAGAGAGAGAGAGAGAATGGGCATGCTAGGGCTTCAACCACTGCAAATAAACTCTACATGGATGTACTATTTTGTACATCTGGCTTTACATGAGTACTGGGGAATTAAACCCAGATCATCAGGCTTAGCAGACAACTGCCTCAATCACTGAGCTATCTCTCCAGCCCCCAAAGTGGCCATTCTAAATATTCTGATTATCTAAAAGTGAAAACAAAAGACATTCTAATAACATAATTATCTAGTTGAGAGTAGCCTTTAAATAATAGATAATTCCCATCATACAAACTAGCTACATATTTTAAAAGGATATTTATCCAACTCTTTTGTATCTACAACTCTAATTACAGAACATGATAAAGAAACTACCAACAATAACAAAAACAAAACAAAACAAAACAAAAAACATGTAATTCAGGGCCAATGGAGAAATTGAAGACTGATCCTGCAAAGTTACTGGAAGAGTAGTATTTCATGGTCATAAAAGATTTATTCCAGGAAAACCAGTGGCTAATATCATGAAATATATTTTTATGATGTAATATGTCAGGAAAATTGAAGAAGAATAAAATATTTTGAAATGCTGACATATCAAATACTAAGTTTAGCCTTATTTTAAGTTATAAAAGTGAAATTGAAATGAGAAAATAAATAAAAATAAATTTACAAACACAATAAAAAATATCGTCTTAAATGGGTAGGATTTGATATTTAAAGGAAATCAGGCAAAAATACCCACAATCAGCATTAAAATTTAGCATTGACTTGGTAATTCTAGCACATAGGAATATTCTAGTGTGTGATAGTGGAAGAGCTAAACATGTTCTAAAATAATCATACTTATAATAATAGTTCTAATGTCCTAAAATTGCAGAAACCTATGGAAAAATAAGTACTCAACAACCTATCCACATCTCTAATCAAGTATGAAAAAATAAAATTTCTAATTGTACAGAAAAAAATTAATATTAGTCACTTATGCATAGAAACAAAAGAAAATATTCAGATATAAAAAGCAAAAATAAAATATAAAGACTTAGAAATGAATTTGAATAGGTAGTGCTGGATGAACATGACAAATTGTCTAATATGTAGAAGATATAAATTAAAATCTAAATGAATTAAAGCCTGTCTTCTTTTAATAAATGACATAAGATGACAAATTGTAAATATTTCTAAGCTAATGAATTATATATGATTAAAATTCTATAAGACATGTTTGCTATTATATAAAATAAATTTGAATGTTTTCATGAAAAAAATAACAATTAGAAAATAGTTTCAGGGCTGGAGAGATGGTTCAGCGGTTAAGGCACTTGCCTCTAGTGCCTAAGGCCCCGGGTTCAATTCCCCAGGTCCTACATAAGCCAGACCCACAAGGTGGTGGCCCTGGTGCGCTCTCTCTCTCTCTCTCTCTCTCTCTCTCTCTCTCTCTCTCTCTCTCTCTCTCTCTCTCTCTCTCTCTCCTTGAAAATGAATAAGTAAAATATTTTTAAAAAACACTTTAAGAAAATAGTTTAAAACCTGGAAAGGAAGAGAGTACAGAGCAGGAATCAGCCATTCGAGAACTCAGACTATTTTAGAACCATTATGACTGAGTGAACATGGCTTTGGCTAGAGAAACAAGAATGCAACAACAGACCTGAAAATCCAGGAACATCCAAGTCATATCCACATGAACATCTCAGTTGAGCTTAGTAGAGCATACTTTCTAGGGAGTGGAGTTTGTATCTGCCTTCCCGCATTGCTGTGAATCAGTGCTAGGCAATAGCAGCTTCAGGTAGGATATGCTTTAGTTCATGGCGTGAAGGGCTACAGTCAATCTTCATGGAAGAAGAACAGGGAGGCCATCACATTGCATCCTTGTGGGACCCTGCTAAGAGGCATGGAGGATATAGGGTTTTGCTGAGACAGGAAGGCGTCCGGGAATGTCTCATTCTGTTAAAGGAAGTCAAGGCGAACCTGTGACCCTGATTATCTCAGGCATATTCTGGACCCTACAGCCCTCTAGGCAGGCTACAGCTGAGCCCTGAGATAAGCAGGCAATTCAAGGCCTAAACTCACTCCAGCTGTAATAACAAACCTAAACAATAAGGTTACAGTTCCTCTGCAGTCATCACCATTCTATACATGTCTAGAGTCACATAAAAAGAACCCCCCAACTTCTCTATGCAAGCTAGGCATCCACAGGCTACTGGCCCCTGCCAATCCACTCATGAGGCATCCACAGACTACCCCGCCCCATACCAATCCCCTTGCTGCCTATGCCCCTACCTCTGCCTTTTCCTCTATATAAACAACCTTTATCTATATAATAAACGATCTGCCCACTGTGCTTCCATCCCGAGAGTCATTTCTCTTGTTGGCTCACAGCTATTTCAAGGTTCTGTTCACCCAGCTCTGTGGACGAATAGGGAGTTGATGCGAGCTGCAACTCCCCAACTAAGACATGGACCTGCACATCCTTAGACAGGAAGGAACAGAGGCTCACTCCTATAATCCAGCCCTTCCTTAGCAGATGCAAGCAGGAAGTTCAGATTCAAGGCCAGCCCCAGCAATGTATTGACTTA
>PVHP010042284.1:0-14777 GCA_004024765.1 Zapus hudsonius
CAATGCTACCCATCCCTAGATTGTATATAAAGTTAGATGTGAGAATAAAGTTTTGAGATCTGCCCACTGCCGCAGTCTCCCGAGAGTCGCATCTCTCGCCGGCTCACGGCTATTCCAAGCCTCTGCTCACCCAGTTCCCGTGGGTGAACAGGGGGTTGATGCGCGCTGCAACCCCCCAAGTAACCCACGGACCCAGAGTGATCATGTGATTTCTGTCCTTGAGTCTATTTATGTGTTACATTTATTGACTTATACGTGTTGAACCATCCCTGCACTCACAAAATAAAGCCTACTTGATCAAGGTGGATGATCTTTTTGGAATGCTCTTGAACTCAGTTTGTAATTATTTTATTGAAATTTTTGTATGTATATTAATTGAGGATATTAACTTTTTTATGTCTCTATCTGAATTTTGCTATTAGTATAATGCTGGCTTTATGATAGGAGTTTGGGCATTTCCTCATTCTGTATTTTATCAAATTGAGAAGCAGTAAATTTTCTTCTATAAATGTCTGATTAAATTCTGTAGTGAGCCTGTCGAGACATGGACTTTTTTGACTAGAAGATTTTAAATTAATAGTTTGAATCACATTGCTTGTTATTATTCTGTTTAAATTATCTCACCTTGGTTTAACTTTATTAGGTCATATACATTGAGAAATTCACCCTGTTTTTTTTTTAGAAATTTCAATTTAGTGGTATATAGGTTTTTGAATTATGTCCTTATTATTTTCTCAGTTTCATTGTTTCTGTTGTAACTTCTGCTCTTTTCTTTCCTCATTTTGTTGATTTTGCTTACTTTCTTCTGGTTAATTTGGCTAAGAGTTAGCCAATTTTGTTTATTTTTAAAAGAACCAAGCTGGGCTTGGTGGCGCATGCCTTTAATCCCAGCATTTGGGAGGCAGAGGTAGGTAGGAGGATCATTGTGAGTTTGAGACCACCCCGAGACTACAGAGTGAATTCAGGTCAGCTTGGACTAAAGTAAGACTCTACCTTGAAAAAACAAAAACAAAAACAAAAAGGAAAGAGAACCCACTCTGTTTTCTTAATTTATTTCTTCTTATTCATTCATTTTTGTTTCTATTTCATTGATTTTTGCCCTAATCTTGTTTATTTCTTTCAATCTTGTACTTTTGAGTTTTTGCCTTTTTTTTTTTTGTTCCCCTAGGCCTTCAGGTGCATCACTAAGTTATTATCCAGGATTTCTCTGATTTTGGAATGTAGGCATTTAAAGCTTCATTCTTCCATGTTAGGACTAATTTCACTGTGTTCCATAGGTTTTGGTATTATGTTTTTATTTCAATTCAGTTCAAGAAAATTTTTCTTTCCTTCTTGATTTCTTTAAAAGATTTTAAAATTTATGTATATTTGTGACTATGGGAGCATCAAGATCTCTTACCACTGCAAAGTAACTCCAGAAGCATTATGCCACTTTGTGCATCTGGCTTTATGTACTGGGGAATCAAACCCAGGTCAACTGGCTTTGCAAGCAAATGCCTTTCTCCTCTCAGCCATCTCCATAACCCTCTTTCTTTATTTCTTCAATAACTCATTCATTGATTGACAGTTTTTCAATCTCTAGGAGTTTGTGTATTTACTCCAGTTTCTCTGGCTACTCATTTCTAGCTTTATTTCATTATTGTTAGAAAAAAATATATAAAGCACTATTTCAATGTTCCTAAGTTTGTTGAGATATGTTTTTGTTGGTATTGCTAAATGAGGGCACGGAGAACAAAGGGTTAACGATGTTTGAGCAGGTGAAACCCCGGTGGTAACCAGATAGGAGTTTCCCAGCTCCATTGTCAACCCTGACTCCCAACCCCCAAAGCAAGCCACATGGATCCAGGTTGCACCCCAGCTGTGCCTGGAAGGTGGTAGTTCCTCTGCCCCCACCATCTGATACGTGCCCAAGCTCACGTCTACATGCAAAGCAGGTATTCACAGGTCACTGGTTACCACCAATCTCAGTCGCCCATTTCTTCTGCTTCCTCCTGACAAACCTCTACTTAACCAAAGAGGCTTCTACAATAAAGGGGGATTGTTTTCCCCGTTATTCTCTATGAAGAGATGAGCTGAACACACAGGAAGCCATGTTCCTAAGAGCTGTAACACTTCCACGGCTTCTCGGGCCCATGGGCATGCCTCCACCCTTCGCTGGGGCCACCAGAGCCCCCGGAGCCACCACCACTCGGAGCCCTGCTCCCTCTCCCCGTGGTCCCCTCTGTGCCTGTTGCGGCCACCAACATGGAGTGGACCTGTGTCCTGGTGCCAGCCAACCAGGCAAGCTCCCACCCTGCAGCAGCCAGCCGGGACAACGGAGACTCCAGGACCAGCACCCATTCTTCTTTTTATTAAAAACAACACGTTTTGTGCCTTAGTATATACTATATTTTAGAGAAAGTTCTATGGGCTGTATGCTGTAGTGTTTGAATGGACTATTCTGTAAAAGTCTGTTAGGTCCATTTGATGTATGGCGTCATTTAACTCTATTGTTTCTTTGTCCATTTCCTGTCTGGATGACCTATGTATTGGCAACAGTAAGGTATTGAAGTCACCCACTATTATGGTGTTGGTGTTTATCTCTGACTTTGTATCTACTACATTTTGTTTATAAAATTCGGTGTATCTGTGTTTGATGCACATCTTCTAGAATTATGTTACCTTGAACATTATGAACTGTACTTTTTTTCTGTTCTGTTTATATCAGAATAGCCATACCTGCTTGCTTCCTAGTTACATTTTGTTTGGCATATATTTTTTTCATCCTTTTACCCTGAGGTGGTGTCTATCAGTGAGCTGAGTTTCTTGAAGACAGCAAAAGGATGGATCCTGTTTGTGATCCACACTGTTAGTCTGTATGTTTTGTCTGGGGCAGGAGACTATTAATATTCAGAGTTATTATTGATAGGTATGAGTTAATCCCTGTCATGTTGATGATTTTATGGAATTTTATGTTTTCTTAGTCTTCATTTGCTTATCAATTATTCTATCATTGGTTATTGTTTATTCTTCCTATAGTCTCTTCAGTATGTTTACTCTTCTCTTTTGTGAGAAGTAGTCTATTTACTATCCTCTGTAGGCTGGATTAATTCCTTTAGCCTGCTTTTATCATGGAAAGTTTTTCTTTCTTCTATTATTAAAGACAATTTTGCTGGACATAATAGTTTCAGTTGATAACTTATTCTTTCAATTCTTGAGATACATCATTCCAAGCCCTTCTGGATTTTAGTGTTTTCATTGACAAATTAGCATGTATTCTGATGGGTCTGCCTTTATATCTGATGAGATGTTTTTCTCTTACAGCTTTCAATAGCATTTCTTTGATTTGAATATGACATAGTGTGGAAAGTTTCATTTCTGGTCCTTTCTATTTGGTGCTCTGTATGTCTCTTTTACCTACCTGGGCATCTGTTTCTCTAGATTTTTAAAATATAATCTATAATTTTATTAAAATATTTTTATGATATTAACCTCAAGTTAGTCTTCTCCTTCTATGCCCACAGTTTGAACATTTGGTTTTTTCAAGGTTTAGTGTGTTTCTCTCATGTTCTGTTCATATGTTTGTTTTTAAAATTTATTTTATTGGTTTTGACTAATGGACCCAACTCCTCTACTTTGTCTTCAAGACCTGATATTCTGTCTTTTATATGATCCATTCTATTGGTAAAGCTTCCCTTGCAGCTTTTTTTGTTGAGTTATTGTATTTCGAATTTCCACCTTTATTTCAGTTTTGCTTTTCTTCAAGATTCCTATCATTTTGTTCAATTATACTTGCATTTCCTGTTGGGACTTCCTCATTTTCTCTAGCTCTTTATGTCCTCTTTGGTTTTCTTCAGGAGTTCATTGAGGAGTTTCTCTGTGTTTTCTTGGAGTTCAAGATTATAATCATGTTTTGAGCTTTTTATTTGGAGTTTCCTCTAGATTGCTCTCTTGTGAGTCCTCTGCTATGGGAGTGGTGTTTCTTGGGAAGATATATTGGCTTGGTGTTGAGACTTATCCATCTGCAGGATGCAATGTGGTCAGGTCATTCTGGCACACCTGTAGAATGAGTAGTTGGAAGGGTGCTTGATTTCTTTGTGTTTAATTGTCTTTGCTCTGCTTTGTGGTGTTTGGAATTCAGTCTTTGAGGTACATGGTGCAGCTCTGTGGGTGGCACAAGTGAGCCAGTTTCAATTCTAATAAATCTGTGCTCAAACTTGCACCTAGGCCTCCACACAAATGAGAGATCATGGGTGTCCCCCATAGTGTAGTGAGGAAGATTTCTTGAAGGGAATCCAGGTGCTGAAACTGAATTCAAGTTCCACCCCACCAGCTGGTCATCTGTGCCCATGTGGTGTAGTAATAGGATTCCTAAGGAAGTCCTGGATGCTGGATCTGGAACCCTTGACTCAATCATCACGTGAGGCTGTGTGCACCCACCCAACATGTAGAAAATTGGATTCCAAAAGGACATATGTGTGCTGGAACTTATGCAGACAGGTCCCAATCTGGTCCAGTTCACAATGGTGGGAAATGTGGGTGTGTTCCAGGTGGAGGGGTAGAAGGAAGAGTATTCACCTTGATACCATATCTGTCTAGATCACAATGTATGATGGTATGGGCACAGTGGATGGAGGGGAGATCTTTTACATTCATCCCAAACCTGTGGGAACCCAATGGTGGGTGGTGTGGGCACCTGACAGGTAGGAAATAAGAGGTGATGGGGTTATGCTGACCAAAAATCTCTCTAGATCTCAATGGTGGGTGATGTCCCCCTGTCTTTTTCTTTTATATCAAGTTGTTTCCACCCAACTGAAGTAAGCACCTTAAAGGTTAAATTCTTTTTGTCTTTATCCACACCATGAGCTCTCACTCCATGGTCTGGGCTTGTGAAATCTGTACAGATCCACAGAAAGCAGACAGGCTGTATCTGTACCATGATCTGCTCTTGCTTTCTCCTCCTTCCTTCACTCACCCTCCCATTCTCTTTTTTTCTCTGTCATCTCTCTCTTCTCCCTCCCACCCCCCTCTCTTTCTCCCTTGTCTCTCTGGCAGGATCTCACCCTATCCCAGTCTTGGCAGGAACTTTCTCCTGCTGTGTGGTACATTATAGGTCTGACACACCACACCGCGTTAGTTCTTAATTGTGGCCTTGAGAATCAAAATTAATGTTTTTTTTAAAAATATTTTATTTATTCATTTTCAAGCAGATACAGAGAGAGAGAGAGAGAGAGAGAGAGAGAGAGAGAGAGAGAGAGAGAGAGAGAGCGCACCAGGGCCACCACCTTGTGGGTCTGGCTTATGTGGGTCCTGGGGAATTGAACCAGGGGCCTTAGGCACTGGAGGCAAGTGCCTTAACCGCTGAGCCATCTCTCCAGCCCTTAATGTTTTTCATTCATAACAATTTAATTAATATTGACAGTTTCAGTCAGATATGAAAATAATGTATAACTCTGTTATCTTCATAAATTTCATCTTCATGCCTTGGGTAGCAATCCAATAGCTTTATAATTACTGTCTTATATAGCTGTATTGAAACCGATTAGAAAGAAAGAGAAGTTGAAAATTAGAAATACCGTCAGTATTGACTTTTGTATCTGACTAGGTCATTTTCTGAATTGCATCTCCTACATCTTTTCCTTTATTTTCTCCTTTTTATTTTATTCTTTTGTTCCTTTGTTCATTCCTTAATGTTCCTTGTTTTATTTTATTTTGCTAAGCATTGGGTAGGAGTGTCAGTTACTTTATGATTTTGTGAACACAAATACCTGACTAGAAGCAACTTAGGGTTCAGTTTGGCTTACCATTTTAAGGGGGATTTTCATCATGATGGGGAAGGCATGGAAGATTGAGTAAGGAGACAGTCTCATATTGGCAGGCAGAAAGCAGAAAAGAACAAGTGTGGCGTGGCTAAAAATCCTCAAGGCCTGCCATAAGGGACACATTTTTATCAATCTCCTAAAGATTCTATAAACTTCCCAAACATCACCACAAACTGGGAATCAATAGTTCAAACACATGAGCCTCTGTGGTGGTGTGTGTGTGTGGGGGGGATTTTACATTGAAACCACAGCAGTAAAAAGATTAAGTTATGTTTATTTCAAACTGTGAAGATTATAACGTACTTGGTAATTGATACATTTGATTGTCTTTGATGCTTACATGATGTGGTTTGATCCAGTGTCCTCCACAAAGGAATGTGTTCTGAGTGCTTGATCACCAGCTGATGGCAGTTTGGGTATTGGAACCTTATTGGAGCTGTGTTGTTGGGGGTGGGCTTATGGGGGTTATAGACAGCTTCCCCTTGCCAGTGTTTGGCACACTCTCCTGTGGCTATTGTCCACCTGAGTTTGACCAGGATTAATTTAATTTAGAGGGTGATGTCCACCCTCTGCTCATGTTGTCATTTACGCTGCCATCATGGAGTTTCCCCACTAGTCTGTAACCAAAATAAACCCATTCCCCCATAAGCCACTTTTGGTTATGTTCTTTCTGTGCAGCAATGAGAAGGCTGACTACAACACATGGTCTGTTACAAGATACAAGTAGGTATTTGTCATATTTACTCATTTGAGTTTATTTTTTTATATGTATGTTTGTATGTATGTATGTATGTGCATATGGAAGCCAGAAGGCAAACTTGGATGTTGTTTTCTACCCACTTTTTTTTTGATAGTTTCTCAATGGCCTGGAGCTTTCCTAATTAGGTTATCCTGGCTGACCAGAGACCCCCCACAGAGAGTTGCATGTCTCTGCTTATCTCCACCTGTCTCTGTCTCCTCAGCACTGGGATTATGTGTGCACTATTACACTCAGTTTTATTTTAAAATATGCTTTCTGGGGATCAAACTCATATGCTCATACTTGTGAGGTAAGCACTGACTGAACTATCTGCTATCCCCTTATTTGCCTTCTTTTCTTTTTTTCTTCGAGGCAAGGTCTTAACCCGGCCCAGGCTTTCCTGCAAATCACTCTGCAGCTTCAGGTTGGCCTGGAATTCTTACTTATTTCAGCTTCCCAAGTGCTGGGATTATAGTTATCAACCACGGGCTCCTGTTTGCTTTAGTTAGATTTTTCACTTATATCAAAGTTCTGCAATTCCACTTAAGCTGTAAGCATAGAAAGAGTAGAGAATCCTCTCTGTTTTTCTCCATGTTCCTAGTGTCAAAGAAAATACTCTTCCAATAGCTGATACTTAATATGTAGTCACTGATATTATCATGCCTCATTTCTTCAGGCAGGCAAACTCCTATTATGCCCATTTACAATACGAAAACTGAGAACCAAGTGAATTTAGAAATCTTACTGAGGTAATAAAAGAAGACTCTCTTCTAGGCTTTGTGTCCAGCTCTCCCCAAGTAGCTTGTTTCAGTTGTGTCTTACAAGCTGGCAGCGAATCTTCCTATCTCAGGCCTTGACTTCTGGCAACAGACAGGACTTGTACATGAACAATGGACCTGAGACAGCATTCGGTTTTAGATATCTGCCTGCTTTGAATCAACGCTAAAAGTAAGTGAAATAGGAAATTGGCTCCTACAAACCTTCTGAGCTCAACAAGGAATATTGTGATTAAGGTGCAATGCTTGCAAAGGTAGATGAACAGAGCTCACTATGGCCACCTTCAAGTGAAACAGCGGCAAGGCCCACCCACTCTTCTAAAGCTCTGTGGGTGAATGGATCATATCCTCTCAGCCACAGGTCTCCTTGCTTGGCTTAAAGAGCCATGAGAATAGATGAGGATTTTCCTGGGTATTAATTGCTATTTTGTAATGATGTTGCTTGTTGTTAGCTTCGCTCATTCCTCCCAAGGACCTTCCTATTCCTGATATCCAGGTCTCCATGGTCCTCATGTTATCATCTAACTACCCTTTATAAAATAAGCTGGCACAGTAGTATTGCCACTTAAGGTATAAATGACTAGTAAGTTCAATAATTTAGTTCTCATAAAATTTTAACAAGGAACTTAAATTTTAATTTCCAATGAATAAAATTGAAATGATGAAACAGAGACTGAGAAATCCAGCCTTATGATGCACTAATCTCTACAAGGTGGAATCTAGGCTCTTTGAAATGAATGATTTGATAATTCAGTCAAGAAAAGTACAGTGAAGGTATGAGACAAAGGCTCAATGATTAAAGGCACTAAACAAAGCCTGCCAACTCAGGATCAATTCCCTAGACACACATGGAAAGCAAGACAGATTGTTTTTGAAGTGGCAAGAGACCCATACACATGTACACGTATGTGCACACACGATCACACACACAATCTTTTATATCTTTATTACCCAGTATTAGATACAATGTATGAACAAATAATATGCTGGTATCCCCAATTCTCCTATTTCCCTCCTCCTTGTCCCCAAATTAGATGGATGGGCATTTGGACTGATTCCAGTTCTTAGCTATTATGAACATGGTTGCACAAATGTCTCTGTGCTGAGGTATGACATCTCAAGGGTACATGCCTAGTAGAGGGATAGCTGGGTCCATTGGTACCTCTATGTCCATTCTGTTTAGGAGTCTCCACACTGCTTTCCATAGTGGTTGAATGAGTTTGCACCTCCCATCAACAGGGAATGAGGATTCCCTTTTCCTTGCATCCTCACCAGCAACAATTATTGTTGGATTTCTTTATGATTGCTATTCTGACTGGAGTAAGGTGGAATCTCATTGTAGTTTTGATTTGCATTTCCCTGATGATTAAGGATGCTGAGCACTTTCTTAAGAGAGAAAAGGCCATTTGGGTTTCTTCCTGTGTGAATTCTCTGTTGAGATCAATGCCCCATTTTGTGAGGGGGTTGTTTGATTTTTTTAAAATTATTTTTTTGAGTTCTTTGTAAGTTCTAGAAATTAGACCTCTGTCTAATTAGCTGGCAAAAATCACCTCCCAGTTTGATGGTGGTCTTTTGGTTGAGATTATCTTTCCTATGTCTGTGAAGAAAGAGGCTAGGATTTTTATTGGCATGGTATTCAATCTGTAAATTGCCACACCAATGATTGGTGAATGGCTAATATGCTTTTAAACAACTAATGGGTCATTCAAGGAATCAAAAAGGTAGTGGAAAATTTCCTACAAATAAACAATAATGAAAACACATACTACCAGAACCTGTGGGACACCATGAAGGCAGTCCTATGGGGGAAATTCACAGTGCTAAATGTCTTTATAACAAATACAAAGAGACCTCAAATCAATCACCTAGCCTCACACCTAAAAGCATTGGAGAAAATGGAACAATCCAACACTAGGAGCTCAAGGTGAAAAGAAATAATTAAAATCAGAGCTGAGGTAAATGAATTGGAAATAAAGAAAACAATGTGAAAAATAGATAAATCAAAGAGTTGGTTCTTTGAAAAAATTAGTAAGATTGACAAACCCCCTGGCCAATCTAATCAAATGAAAAACAGAGAAGGCCCAAATCAACAAAAATCAGAAATGATAAGGAAGAGGTCACAACAGACCCCAAAGAAATTGACATAATCATCAAGTCATGCTTCCAAAACCTCTACTTCACAAAATTGGAGAACATGGAAGAAATAGATGAATTCCTGGACACCTACCAACTACCAAAGCTTAGCCCGGAGCAGGTAGAGCTGCTAAATAAACCTATCACATCCACAGAATTTGAAAATGTAATCAAGAACCTCCCCAAAAGGAAAAGTCTAGGACTGGATGGATTCTCAACTGAATTCTACCAAACCTTCACCATAGAACTGAAACCACTCTTTCTGAAGCTTGTTTGGGGTATAGAAAAGGAAAGAAGGCTTCCAAATTCCTTCTATGAAGCAAGAATCACCCTAATCCCCAAACCAGACAAAGACGCAACAAGAAAAGAAAACTATAGACCTATATCCTCGATGAACTTAGATGCTAAAATCCTTAACAAAATCCTAGCAATCTGGATAAAACAGCACATCAAAGATATTATCTACATTGATCAGGTAGACTTCATCTCAGAAATGCAGGGATACTTCAACATATGCAAGTTGATAAATGTAATCCACCACATTGATAGACTCAACCACAAAAACCACATGGTCATCTCAACAGATGCAGAGAAGGCCTTTGACCAAATGCAACAACACTTCATGTTCAAAACCTTAGAAAGGCTAGGCATAGTCGGTATATACCTCAACATAATAAAGGCAATATATAAAACTCCTAAAGCCCAAATCATACTCAATGAGGAAAGACTAAAGGAGTTCCCACTTGAATCAGGAACAAGAAAGGGGTGTCCTTTCTCACCATTGTTCTTCAACATAGTGCTTGAAGTCTACAGAATTTAACATCCCTAATAATCAGAAAATCTAGTACCTTGTTCCTACCAGGATACTCAAGGTGGAGTCTCTCCCCAAAGTGGTTATACAAATCTGATAATAAACACTCTGACCAATCTATTGGCCTCTTTTATAAATGCTGCTGTCATGAGAAATCACACACACACACACACACACACACACACACACACACACAGACATACATACACACAGATTAACTTATATTAGAGAAAAATGAAGCCATGTGATAGCAAATACAGTACACAATCCTCAACCCCTTCATTTTGGATATTGGGAAGCAAAATGAAAGTAAGTGAATAATTGAGGTCAATTAGGGAAATTTAAAGAATGCTTGCATATTAAATAATAATATTGTATTAACATTACATTTCCATACTGTGATATGTATATGTGTTTATGTTGGGTAATTGTTCTTAAGGGATGTATGCTGAAGTTTTAAAATAACAGGATATAACTCTGTTATTCTTGAATTGAACATATGCATCTACTAATCTGACTGTCCATCCATCCACTGAATACTATAACCAAGTGTGGTGGCCTGCCCATGTAGTCACTGTGCTGGGGAGGTGGATAAATTATCACCAGGACAAGAACTCATGTGCAAAAAAATACTGCTAAGGAGCAGGCCAGTTACTTAATTAAAATAGCTAATTCATTTAGCTTTTCAGAAAAATCATGCAATTTTTATCAGAAAAACTGGGTAAAAATAATAGTTCAACCTTATCTTTAAATAAAACGGTGCCAAACCTTAAAATGTTCCAAACCCTTGAGTCATTTATTGTGTTCATTCTTCTTGTCATCATATTCTTGAGCAGGCTATTAGTTCATTTCACTCATCTGCACATGATGGCTTTGCTTGCTTTACAGTGTTAAACAGAATGAATGCTGACTACCTGAGGAAATATTTCAGTAGCAATAGCAAATACAGAAACAGAATCGGCTAAAGAGGGATGATACATGCTATAGTTTAGTTTGCAAAGTTGTCTTATAGGAATTTGCTGTCAACACCCTTAGAAACATTCTTTTCAATTCTAGAAAGTGAATTTTGAGATATATGAACATCTAGTACCCGCTGTGGTCTGAGTGTAAAATATCCCCTGTAGCCTCATGTATTGTGATTAAGCCTCTCATACTTAATCCCCAGTTGGTGGAGCCTTTGGGAGGTGGAGTCTTGCTCGGAGAGATGTGTTACTGGGGGTGGGCCTTAGGGTGTTACAGTCCAACTGAATTTGCCTCCCAGAGTTCAGTGTGTCTACTTTCTTCCTGCTGCTGTGGAGTTGTGTTGCCTGGCTGTCTGATCCTGCCATGCCTTCTCTGACATAATGAAACTTTCCCTCAAAACTATAAATCAGAAATAAACTGCTTCCTTCCATAAGACACTTTAGTAGCTCTCAGGGCATTAGTTTGCTTATCTGTAAATAAAAGTAGAAACTATCTACCATATCATGTGTTAGAAGATAAATGAGTTAACATCAACGAAACACTTAGAATAGGGCATAGTACCCAATATTTCATCAATTTTAATTACTATTGTTTTAAAATTGATTGGCTTTATGTATATAATTATGTATGTGTGTGCATGCTTCTTTGCCACAGTGCACACATGTGGGTCAGAGGACAGCTTCAAGGTGTCTGTGTTCTTCTTCTGCCTTCTTTGAGACAGGGAGTCTTGCTGTTGTAAATGAATCCCAGTCTAGCTGGGCCCTGAGCTATGGATTCTCCTGGCTTTACCTCCCATTATAAGTGTGTGGGATCACAGAAGCATGTGCCACTTTGCATAGAGCTTTATGTGGGTGCTGGGGCAGATTGAATTTAGTTTGGAAAGTTTTCAAGTAAACTTCTTTAACTGCAAACCCATCTTCCCCTGCCTAGTGTTTTTATTTATTTTTAAGTTCAAGACTAGGTACCTTCTTGATCATCAGTTACGATATCAAATGTAAGATTGTGTGTGTGTGTGTGTGTGTGTGTGTGTGTGTGTGTGTGTGTGTGTGTGTGTGTGTGTAGATCTGTGGACCATGTGAATAGCTGTGGAGAAAAGACAGATGTCTTTCTCCTAGCACTCTTCCATGTTTCCTTGAGATATTCTCTCACAGACTTCAGAGCTGCCAGAGAGTCCAGGAATTTTCTGGTGTCTATATCCCACAAGACTGGGGTTACGTGTGCCTGGCCCACAGGCAGCTGCTTACGTGGGTGCTGAGTAATAAAATTTAGGTTGAATCAGGCCCTCTCTGGCCTTCATGCTTGCACAGCAAGCGCTGTGAGCTGCTGAATCATCTCTCCAGTCTCAAAAAATATTTTTACAATGTCAAGTTCTCTCGTTTAATGAAATATTCAGCTTCTCTTTCCTATACAAGGACAATCCCTGGTTGGTTTTGTTCTCCACTGTTTTGTGGGGTTTTTGGTTGTTGCTTGTTTACAGGACAGCTGGGGAATATTTTTCAGGTAACCTTACGAAGTCTTTATTTATTTTTATTTTTTTATTTTAAACAATGTCACCATTTTCATTAGCTATAACTGGGTTTCCAGGAATTTTCATGTCATTCTTGGCATTTCCTTTCTCCTTTGTTCTTGCCACCGTTTTTCATTGCTAATGAGGAAGTAGCCTTCCTTTTGTTCTGTCCTGAAATGATTTCATACATTCCTTTCTTCTGGCATTTTTGCTTTAAAATATATGGTATATTCTGTATAATGGAGAATGAGAAAAAATATAACTCCTTAGGTAAATATCACTTTAATGTATTTCCAATTCATATACATGTGATAAGCTCAGAATATTACATCTCGCTAAAATAGTTTCAAACACAATTTTCTCAAGGCATAATAAAATATAAGCAGTATTTCTAACATTGTAATCCCATTCTTCTCTAAAAATTATGCTTCATTGAGACTGTTAAATCTCTCTTGGGAATATGGTTTTATCTATGTTTCACACATATTAAATTATACATTTTAAAGTATTAATTTTTAACGCCCTTGAAAACAACAGGTGGTAGCCTGACTTGTTATCCTATACAGAAAGGTAGATTATTGCTTTTTATAGACAAACATCTGTGGTTTAAATGATTATCCACTATGTGTCACTGTTTAGTCTTTGTTTTAAAAACCTGCTTACATGGATTAGAAGGGCTTATGTATGTAAAAAATAGATCACCAATTAAATGAGAAGTATGAACCATCTCTGCTAACCAAGTATTAAATTATTTCTTAGAATAGATTTTGAAAATAAAATTACTGGCCTAATAGCTTTGGATATTTTACAATTCCTTGAAATACATTGTTAAAATTTCAGAAAGAGTATACAAGTTTATAATTTCACAATCAATTTTTTTACAACCAATGTTTTAAAGTTATTTTTATTCAATTGGTCAGATATGGACAGCTTAAAAATTTTTAATGCCAAATTAGCAGTTGGAAATCGTAGATCATACTGTAATATTTGTTATAGTATTCACAATTATAAGTTAATATAAACTAACCTAATTAATATAACCTAATAGATTTATGAACACAGATTATAACTAATTATTCACATTTAAGCATAATAGTTTAATAAGTGCTCCTTTGACATCTTACTATGTATATATTAAAAGACATCAGTAGTATTTCTAATGTTGGGGTCACATGGCTGATACTTTTAAGTCTAAATTTATAATTTTATCAATTTATTTAATATGATATGAGTTATACATTGTGATGTCTCTGAACTACCATTCTCCAGTGTTACTTTTACTATATATGAATCTTTGGTAATTTTCTTGCTTTACTGTACATATAACAAATCAATATCTATAGATTTATAAAACATTACTGTGTGGCTGAATTTATGATGATAACAATAATATATTCCCCTTTGTCTAGCTGTCATAGTGATAGAAGGTGCTTTTCATTCTGCTGTGGGGGAAAAAAGTCATCCACAGCCTTACCCAGTCGTGGACCCTGTAAACTACACAACCATCTAGGCCAGATCTGTCAACTGGTATAATACTGGTGTTGCAGTCAGCTTTCTAGTTGCTGCCCAGAAAGAACCCAAACAAAAGTGGCTTGTGGAGGAATGGGTTTATTTGGCTTACGGACTTGAGGGGAGACTCCATTCTGGCAGGGAAAACGATGGCATGAGCAGAGGGCTGGACATCACCTCTGCCACAGCACTGCAAACAGCGGCAGGAAGGTGTGCCAAACACTAGCAAGGGGAAGCTGGCTTATAACCCCCATAAGCCCACCCCCAACAACACAGCTTCATTGAGGCTGTAAAACCCAAACTGCCATCAGCTGAGGATCAATCTATCAGAACACATTAAATTGTTTGTGGGGGACACCTGTATCAAACCATGACAGTCCGCCCCTGGCCCCCACAAACTAATAATCATTCAAGATATAAACACAATATGTTCAGCTCAACTCTTAAGTCCCCGCAGCTTTCAACTAAGCCATAATACCAAAAATAAACCCATAATGGCACAGAACATTCACAATGCAAAACATGAGGCACAGCAAAA
>PVHP010042285.1:0-15010 GCA_004024765.1 Zapus hudsonius
GGAGGAGAATATCCAGCTGATTGGGGATGGGGAGGAGGGGCATTGGGGAACTGGGGATAACAACTCATTGTTTGCCCATTAAATGTAACTCATTATGGATAATAAAAAAAATTCTATAGTAAGGCTAAGGAGATGGCTCAGTCAGGGAGATGCTGGCTTCACAAAGTGAGGAGGATCTGAGTTCAATCCCCACTACCCATGTAAAAATAAATAGTAAAGTAGCACATACCTGTAATCCCAGCACTGGGAGGGCAGGACAAAGATCCCTGGGGCTCACTGGCCAGCCAGGCTCCCCTAATTGACAATCTCCAAGCCAATGAGAGACCCTATCTCAAAAATAGGTAGACAGCATACCTGAGGAATGACACCCAAGGTCGTCCTCTGGCCTCCATATGCACCCACACATATATATACACATCACACACAGGTATACACATCACACACAGGTATGGATGATAAATAATCTTGTAAAAGAGTAGGATGCAAGAACCAACACAAAAAGCAACATTTACCTGTTTCAAAGTAACCATCTGGAGCTGAGCAGAGACACAGAGCTTGGAGGAGAAATCGATGGAGAAAGTATAAGTGGCCAAACCATGACATTAAATGATGATTTTAAAATAAATGCCCACGAGGTTGTAAAATCAGTACAAATACAATTGTCCCATACCTCCAAGCGGGTCTTAAAACTGGATTCTCTCTTACTGCTGTTATCACCGAACTAGAGCCAAGAAACTTCAGCCTTATAAACTTGAAAATGTTGGATTTCATTTTAAAAACGTTTGTGACCTACTAAGCGAATGAAGGCTGCTGAAAGCAAAAACTGACATGTAGGTTATCAAAAACAGGTTAAACACTTGGGCTCAGCAGTAGGACAGTGGACCTAAAGTCTACTTCGGGAATGGAGGCCAAGGGAGAGGACTTGGAAGGAGCTCTGTGTCCCACTGAAGAGTGGAGGAGGCTGGGGCTCAGGGAAGACCTATGAGCACAGGTGAGAGTCCTTGTTACAAACCTTGAAAATTGCTAGAAGCTAGGTGGCTAAAAGGTACACACCTTGCTCATTTCCCTTTCATTTTTGGACAAATAGGGGCGCTCCTAAAGTTGTATGGTTGTTTCCTAGGCGTAACTCAGCTGATTGAGTACTAGTGTTCATGAAGCCCTGGGTTTGATCCCTAGTATCACTTAAGCCAGGCATGATGTTGCAAGTTCAAGTTCATCCCTGGCTACATAGGAAGTTTAAGGCCAGCCTGGGCTACATAAGACCCTGTCTCAAAATATAACAATAAAAAAGTTTAACATTGTACTTACCTATTTGGATATTGTATTCCAAAATTATGATGAATCCTTAAAGACCCAGGAGAGTAAACAGCCAAGTCTATTGGATTAACAGCATAGCATTTCTGGTAGAAGTAAAGAATACAGAATATAACCGAGATACAAGATTACAATGTATGCCTCAGTGCAGGAGTTTTATTTGAGCTTTTTCTTTGTTGATTTATTTGTGTGTAGCATATGTGACGTCTGTATGTGTTTGCATGTGGTGTGCACATGTGTACAGATGTTCTGCTCTATCCATCTACTGCCTTATTTTCTGGAGACAGAGTCTTGCACTGAACCTGGGGCTTAGTGTCTGTTGGTTAGACTGGCTGACCAGCAAATCCCAACAATCCTCCTGTGTCCACCCCTCCTTAGCACAGGGGTTTACTACAGGCCAGCCTTACCTGTCTAATTTCTTTTTTTTTAAATAGTTTATTTATTCATTTTCAAGCAGAGATACAGAGAGAGAGAGAAAGAGAGAGAGAGAGAGCACAACAGGGCCACTACCTTGTGGGTCTGGCCTATGTGGGTCCTGGGGAATTAAACCCGGGGCCCCAGGCACTGGAGGCAAGCGCCCCAACCGCTGAGCCATCTCTCCAGCCCTGTCTAATTTCTTTTTCTTGACATTGAAACTAAGGATCGAACTCGGGTCCTCATGCTTGTGCTGTGTCCACTGAGCCATCTCGCCAACCCCTTCTTTGAACTCTTGCCTCCACAAAGTCAAGTTCAAATAAAGCATGCTCCCACAGCAGAGCAAACCCCAAACTTCCACTCCTTGCAGGGATCATTTCAGTCATTTCCCTGTCCAACAGAGAAAGGAAATCTGAGAGAGAAAAGGCCAGGAAAGGGAAAATTGGGGTGAATTCTAAAGCAGGAAACTAATTTTGGTCAGAGGCCAGCAGGTGAAAACAGGCACATACTTCAGTGACGGAAGGAAGTATTGTCTGACAGCATCACTCAATAGCAAAACAGACTGAAAGGCAGAAGAAGCAAAACTACTAGAAATATATTTCTTCCTTCCTTTCTTTTTCAAGGCAATAATAACATGTTGCATAAATGCTAGCATGTGAACATACTTCTCAGGTCTGTGTGGCTGTTCCTAGCACTGAACGGATGGACAACTTGAAATTCTGCTCATCCTTCATGCCCAGTTCTGAGTGTGGTGAGGAAGACAGGAATAAAATACAGTTAAGATATTTGAAATAGGAAGATGGCTAGATTAGTCAAAAATGTATTGATTTAAATCATCGGCCCAAAAGATATAGAATCCACTGCTTGAAAATAAAACAGCTTAAAAGAATAATCTTTAAATCCTGAAGAAATGAGGTTGAAAAGCTACCTTCCCAGTCCACAAACCATAGTGTCACGGAAAGAGCCTCTTTCTGTCCAAGCAACAGGGAAGAGCATCGGCCGCAACACGCCCACAGCTGAGAAAGTCGGGCAGAGAAAGTCTGTTTTCAGTCAGTTTATCAGAATGACAGCCTGTGTGGCCCCTTAAGAATCCAGTCAGGCTTTACTGTGACTGTTTCCCTTTTCTTTTTTCTTAAATTGTTTATTTATTTATTTGCACACAGAGAGAAGAAAGAGACAAAGAGAGAGAGAGAGATTGTGCCAGGGCCTTCAGCCACTTCAATTGAACTCCAGATGCATGCACCACTTTGTACATCTGGCTTTATGTAGGTGCTAGGGAATCAAACCCAGGTCCTTAGGCTTTTCAGGCAAGTGCCTTAACCATTGAGCAATCTCTCCAGCCCTATTTCCCTTCTCAAACCATGATCCTCTTTGAACAGAAAATGGCCTCCTCACTACAGCCTTGGCACTTACCTCCAAGTAAGTTTAGTGGGAAATCCTCAGACTCACAGAGAGAGAGAGAGAGAGAGAGAGAGAGAGAGAGAGAGACCAGCCACAAACTTCTCTGCTGATCTCCATATCCAGTCAAGGGTTTGTTTCCACACAACTCAGGCAAAACTAGAAACCAAACCTCTCCTAATCCTCTGCCTCTTACTAGTATTACCACCATATTAACCTCTCTCGGCATCCCTCATATAAATATCCCCTCCCCAAACCCCCTCTACACCTGCTGCCAAGAAATGTCACCTGTGGGACTGACCGCTGGGACTCAGAGTCAGGCAGTGATGAGGTGGGCGTTGAAGTGAGGTCTCCTGACCTCAGCACCTTCAGCAGCGATGAGGAGAAGCGAGGGGAAGCTGGCTTAATTGGCCAGAACTCCTGTGTAGCCAGCAAGCCATGTGGGATAAGCATGACGCCCATCCCTCGGAATTATTCCTTCTATCCTATCTGTATAGACTCTCCCTTCTCATACTAACAGTCTCCTCTGGGCCCATCACAGCTCCCCAGAACACACCTGCTTAACTAAGCCATTATCAGACTTGCTCTCACCCTTCACAATGTGTTTTCCTTGTAATTGCCTCTGCTTTCTAACCTGGTTATTAGCTAGTGCTGCCAGGAGCTGGCAGGCTGCCCAATTAGCTGGTCCTCACTGGTACTTCTCTGCTTCCCTTCCAGTCACAGAAGATTCATAGGGGAGCCCACAGTGAGTGACAGGGTCCCCATAAAGTCAAGTCCACAGATCCACTCCCTCACTCTTTGGAGGCTAGGTAAAGTGCAAAGATGTGTTTTTATGCAACAAGAAAAAGTAGTTGTATAGCTATTTGCTCCAAATGGAAGCATTCCCACGAGATGCAGGAGGGAGGCCTGTAAGCCTCAGGATGCAATAAAAAAAAAAACCTACAAGGGGGCTGGAGAGATGGCTTGGTAGTTAAGGTGCTTGTCTGCAAAGCTAGTGACCCGGGGTTCAATTCCCTAGTGCCCACTAAAGCCAGATGCACAGAGTGGCATATGTGCCTGAAGTTCATTTTCAGTGGCTGGAGGCCCTGGCACACCCATTCTCTCTGTCTCTCTTCTCTCTCTCTCTCCTCTCTCTCTGCTTGCAAATAAATAAATGATATTTTTTAAAACCTTACAAGGCTCAGAAAGCTATAAGAGCCAGCGGGTTCCTTTCCAAGGTTACATTAGTACTAAGCAATTGTAATTATGAGGAGGGAAGAAGGAAGTCTTCAGTAGAACTGCCGTCGAGTCTAGCTTTACAGGAACTCCAGTGGTGTGTATAGTTCATGCTAGGTGAGCTATTCAGTGACACAACGCTCTTTTAGCCAACCATATTCCTGTAAGTCACCCCAATAAACTTGTGGGCTTATCAAGCTAGATTTGAGTGGGATCATCACTTAGGTTTGTAGTCGGTAGGGCAAATAGACTTGCTTTTCACATCTCCCCAGAAAAAAAAAAGTCACACAACAGTAGTAAACAACCTTCATCATTAGGTAACTTGCCACCCTACCCTTTCAGGGACATCCAAATAAATAATGGTTTCAACTTTGAGTATCCTGGAATTCATTACTTTCTGGCATCTGCTTACTGCAAGTGAGAGGAAATTTGCATGACACGAGATCTCACTAAAGATTTTGACCATCTGAGCTATAAAATTCCCACCCCTACTCCCACTCCCACACCTGGCTCATGGAAGACTGATTTGGGAAACAGAATAAATAAATCTTGGGCTTTCTCTCTGTGCATGTCTTTGTGTGACGTGATGTGTGGTGCCTGTGTGTGCAAGCGTGCTCATGCAGAGCCTCTGTGCCCGCTGTGGCAGGGGCAGGGTACAGTCATCCGCCCTGTGCTGAGGGGCAGCCAACTCCCATCTCAATCCACCACTCTTACTGATCCTGACAAAGATTTAGATTTTATTTTTTAATATATATTTATTGTCCATAATGAGTTACATTATTTAGTGGGCAAATAATGAGGTGTTATCCCCAATTCCCCCCCTCCCCATCCCCGATCAGTTGGATATCCTCCTCCGTGGGCTGTCTGTATTAGTCCTTGTGGCAGGGGATCCTGGATAGCCTAGTACTCAGCCCAGTCTTCCTGGCTCAAGTGTGTTGTTACTGAAGGGTGCCATGCCTCTGGACAGTCTCCCCCACCACGGCTCTCATAATCTTTCCGCCCCCTCTTCCGCTCAGTTCCCTGAGTCGTGGTGGGTGAGTATTAAGGATGCTTTAATGTTGTGAGCTTAGGGGTCTTTGTGTCGAAAATCTTTGGTTTCTGTCTCATTGGCTTATCTTGTGTTGATTGAATGGCTGTGGCTGTGGGTCCCTTGTTCATCTGTCATTGTCTGCCGGGTTCCATATGGATCCTCCACGATATGACTGTGGTGGCTCCTCTCTTGCCAGGATCTCAGCTATCAGCCTACGGTTGGTTGGTAGGGTTAAATGGGCCACAGCTCTCTCGTTGCATCGTGAAAAACACAAACACATTTGGCTTATCCTGAGTTGGTTGAATGTCTGTGGCTGTGGGTCCCTTGTTCATCCCATCCTTCTCTGCAGGGTTCCATATGGATCCTCCACAATATGACTGTGGTGGCTCATCTCTTGCCAGGATCTCAGCTTTTTGCCTGCGGTCGGATGGTAGGGTTATATGGGCCACAGCTTATTCACTATATCCTGAAAAATACAAACACAATCTCCATAGGAGAGTGAGAACAGTATAGGTTAACAAATATACACCATTCTGGATTACCTAGTTTCTATTTTTAGTAGCCTCCCTGTCAGATGTTCGCATAGTGTATCTTTTCTTGGGAGCCCAAGAGTATGAGATCCAGTGCATATCACCCTAAATCCCCAGTTCCTGGAAACAGTGGCAGGAAGGTGTGCCAAATACTGGCAAGGGGAAGCTGGCTTATAACCCCATAAGCCCGCCCCTGACAACACAGCTTCATCAAGGTTGTAAAACCCAAACTGTCATCACCTGAGGATCAATTACCCAGAACGCATTCATTTGTTTGTGGGGGACACCTGGATCAAACCATTACACCAATGAAGTAAGGATGATGCACTAGAACTTGACTGTTTTCTGTATTGCTTAGAAGGTATTCTTAGAATAGAAGATTCCTCAAATGTTACAGACCTAGATAGACTGCCAAAAAATTATCTACATCAGTGGCTGGGGAGATGGATCAGAACTTAAAGGCACTTGCTTGCAAAGTCTGATGGCCCAAGTTTGATTCCCGAAGACCCATGTAAGGTCAGATACACAAAGTAGCATATGCATCTGCAGTTTGTCGACAATGGCAAGAGGCCCCCTGGCATGCCTACCCGCCCCCCATCTTCCCTTGCAAATAAATTTTTTTATGTGTGTTTTCTTTTCAAGGTCAGGTCTCACTCTAGCCCATGCTCAGGCTGACCTTGAACTCACAACAATCCTCCTACCTCTGCCTCCCAAGTGCTGGGATTAAAGGTGTGTGCCATCATGCATGGTTTAAATTTAAAAAAATTTTTTTTAATTGTCTACATCAAAAATCCAGCCCCAATTCCAATTCCTTCTCAAAGCTTCCTCTGATTACTGTCTAGACTTCATTTCTCCTCTCTTTGAGAATCTCTGTCACTTGTGGGTAATGGTTCAATGTCCTTTTCTGTTGAGCCCCTCTTCTACCTTTTACTCATCTACTTTTTTGTCTTGAGACAGGGTCTCATGTAACCTAGTCTGGTCTTGAACTCACTATGTTACCAAGGATGATCTTGAACTCTCTATTCTTCTGTACTGGGATTAAAGACAAGTGCTACCCTACCCAGTTTTTTTTTCATGTTCACTGAATTTTCATATCTTGTTTTTATTAGGTGAAAAGATGATGTCATGGTTGTGTCAGTTACATTTATATTTGGGAAAGGACTAGTGGATAAAACCAAAGATATTATCAATGGCAGATGGTTACACCATGATCAGGGAATGTTTGGGTAAAGAAGTGAGAATTAGAGAATGAGTTGTTTAGCTGAATAACTTCAGTGAGGAGTGTGAGAGTCAGAAGCCTATGTCAAACCAACATGTCTTTATAAAGCAAAAGTTAATGTCAGTCTTATAGAACTAGACACATCCAATATTAATTGGCAACTAAGTGTTTTCAATTATATTTATACCTTCAAAGAGTCTTTGAATATTGTATGTATGCCATCTTAAGAAATTTAATATTTTATGAAAATAGACAAAAGATATATTGTATTAAATCACATATATACAACAGCTATTTGTCCTTTACATTTTCATTTAAAATATAGTCTTTTTTCTATCACTTAATTTTCTTTTTATTATTATCCATAATTAGATACATTTAATGAACAGATAATGAGTTGATATCCCCATTTCCCCAATTTCCCTCCTCCCTGTCCCCAATAGGCTGGGTATCTTTCTCCATGGATAGTTTGGATCAGTCCATGGGGTAGGGGGTTATGGATAGCCTAGGAGTCAACCTGGTTCCACCCCCCCCTTTGTATGTTGTTACTGAGGGGAGCAATGTCTCTGGGAGTTCTCCCCCACCATGGCTCTTACAATCTTTCTGCCCCCTCTTCCGCTCAGTTCCCTGAGTCATGGTGGGTGAGTCTTAAGGCTGCTTTATTGTTGAGGTCTTAAGGGTCTCTGTACTTCAGCTTTAGGTTGCATTGAAAATTACTGGTGTTTGACTGTCTGGTTTATCCTGTATTGAATGGCTGTGGTTATAGGTCTCTTATTTATCCCACCACTCTCTGCTGGGTTCTACATGGCTCCTTCATGGAAGATCTGGTGAGGGTCATCTCTTGTCCAGATGTCAGCTTATTGGCCTGCGGATCATTGTTGGGGTTGGAGGATCCATAGCGCTCTCTCTCTCTCTCTCTCTCTCTCTCTCTCTCTCTCTCTCTCTCTCTCTCTCTCTGCCTTCTGAAAGATACAAGCAGAATCTCCATCTGAGAGTGAGATCAGTATGTTAACTTAGATATACATTTCTGAATTAGCTAGATTCTAATATTAGTAGCCTCTTTGTAAATCACTCATGTAGTCCATTTCTCTTTGGAGGCCTAAGATTTTCATTCCCTGTGTATTTTGCCCTGAGTCCCTAGTTACAGCTACATGCTCCCCGTCACTGAGTGTATTACTTGGCCAAATTAAAAGCTGTTGATTGCCTCCCCCAGGCTATGGCTCCTCCATTGCACAATTGCTCATTTCATGGTTCACTGTTCTCTCCCGGTAGGCAGTGTGTTCAGCCTACTCCTGGTGGCAGACTGTGTTTCATGCCAGTGGTCTCTGTTTACTCCAGCTGTTGTTGACCAGCCTACCCAGTTTTATGTGGTTCTGGGTGATGAGGCTGGGCCTGTGTGCATGCTAGGCAAACCTTCTACTGACCCAATGACATCCCTGGCCATTATCTTTTCTTCTAACAAACATCCCTATGCCTTCATTGCCATTGGTCCAGATCTGAAAATGTGATAGGGTCTGAGTGGCCGAGGGAAGTCACTTTCCTGAAGACTTGGATCTTACAGGTTTTTTGTTACTTCTGGAAGCCTCCAGTAAGACAGTATAAGAAGCAAGGATTGATGCAAGCTGGCCAGAATAGAACAGGTAGATTCCACCTTGGGTGAAGATCAATGAAATGTGCCAAGCCTCAGGCAGCTTCCTAAGAATGACATCCATGGGCTTAGTTCCTTTCCTATTGCTATCAGAGAATACCTCAGACTTGGTACCTGACACACAATAAAAGCTTATTTTGCTCATGGTTTGGGGAGGAGGCTGGGAAGTCCAGGAGCATGACACCACATCCAGCTGTATCAACCATGGCAAAAATGAGCATTGTGAGACCAGGACAATCAGGCCAAATACACCATTTTTAGTCAGAAACCCACTCCTGATCATGACATTAATTGGCTTATGAGGGTGGAGATGACATGATCTAATCACTGAAAAGACCTCCATGGCCTTTCTCGGGAGAGCGTACCCCAGGACTCAAATAAACACACCAGCAGATGCAAAAGCAAGAGGATTTTTATTCTTCAGCTGCACAGTCGGGCTCCCCAGACAGATGGATGCCAAGGAGCCCCGAGGAACAAAGGCTTAGGGTATATATAGGCAAAAACCACAAAATTATAATACAGCTCAGACCCCAGGGAGTGTTGTATCTTTATTGGTTCTTTGTCTTTATCTATATATTCCCTATTGGTTACCTTGCTGGAGCCTGAAATTTGCATTGATATTCTATTCTAGGGTCAGCTCACATTACAGGAACAGCCATATTTGGTCATTCTTTGCAACTTGGAGTCAGTTTTCCTGGAATTTATGACCAAGTCTTTTTCAGAAGGAGAGGGGGAGTGAGTCATGGGGGAATTACAAAATGGATTCTTCAATCACCATGTAACAGCCCCACCTCCCAACAAGTTCACAATGGCAATAAAATGTCCACATGACTTTTAGAGGGACATTTCAAGGACAGCATTCTTGCCTTCTACACCCTTGGTTCCCAAGGGCTGCCAGACCTCTGTCTTTCTGAGGCTTGGTTAGTGAGTTTCCTCGGGATCCTCGTAAATCTCTTTTGCTTAGGGTGGCCATTGTTTGCTTGTAACCAGTGCGATGTGGATTACATATCCCTTTCAAACCCGTTAGGATGTCTATTACCTCTCACGCTGAGTTATTCTTATTTGCCTACATTTGTTTCCTTCCTCTGCGCCCCTGAGATTCCTGAAGACCGTGAACATGAATCACTTTCATTTTTCAATTCCCCTGAAGCTGCTGTCATGAAGCATAATCTCTTATATGTTCATTAAGTAAGCAAAGGAATAAATGATTACTAAATGCCCATTGTCATTCCCACAATCAGGTACTTATGACGTGGGGAACATCAGTGAATAAAAAGGAACCGTTGCTACCAACATGGGCATTTTGAGGATGGATGGTTTGGTCTTCCTCCTGGCACCTGAGTTTCCCTCCTCTGATGTCTGTGTCCAGTTGGGATGCATGTGTACGGATGAATGTAGAATTTCATGCCATCTTGGGAATCTTGGAGCACCTCTGAAACATGGGATAAAGAGAAATAATCTTCCTTGTAAATGGTAGAAACGTCGTTTCTGTATCATAGAATCCAACCTGTTGCTTCTCTAAGTAGATGAGCTCAGTGTCTATGCACCTCGGAAAGTGTTTCAAACACTCAATCCATACCCATGTGCAGTTTTTCAGGAGAACCTAGGTGTGTGTCTCCTTGCTTGTGGAAATTTTCAAGGTCCTGGAAAAACTGCTCTGGGGATTTGCAGAATCCAACTGAAATAGGGGTTCATAACTCACCTAACATAAAGCTTCCACCAACTTCTGCTCTTCCTACAAAACCCCTCTGGAGGGCTCAAATGTGTCCTTGGTTTAAAAACCAGACACAGGAGGGGCTCAGCTGCTCAGAGCCTGCATTCATCTGTCAGTCTTCCTCCTCATCCTCAGCATCCCGGCAGGACAAGGCTGAGCCCTGTATTTGCAAAGAAGCTTCACCCTTCCTCTCCTATGACAGGCCTCTACCTTAGCTTGTTCTGATGAGAGCACCACGGCCACTCCCTCCTGCACTTTGTCGCCCTCTCTGAGACCCCAGTGGGCCTTTGCCTTTCATACTTGCTTGCCATCTGACAACACTATCTCCCTTGGGACCATTCAGCAGTGACATTTTCTCGGCACACCCCCTCCTTGTCAACATGACACAGGAAAGGCAGCCTTTCAAAGTGAGAGAAAGACACTGGAGCGTGCCAGGAGAAAGAGAGAGAAAGAGAGAGAGAGAGAGAGAGAGCTCAGTGGGAGGGCCACACTGAAGTTAGCTCACAAGTAGATGTGTATCTAACTAAGATATGGATCTAAGTAGCAACAGCTCAGTACTGCATATCTTGATTTTTTTTTTTGGTCTTTACTGTTTTTTCTTTGTGTGTGTGTGTGTGTGTGTGTGTGTGTGTGTGTGTGTGTGTGTGTGTGTGCTATATGCATGCTTTCATGTGTGGGCACACATGTGTGCACCTGCCTGTGGAGACCAGAGCTTGATGTTGGATGTCTTCCTCTATTGCCATCCACTTTATTTACTGAAGCAGGGTCTCGCACTTGAACCCAAAGCTCACCGACTGGACTAGTCTAGCCTGCCAGCATGCCCTGGGGAACCCAGTCTCTGCCTCCTGAATGCTGGACTCACAGGTGGGCCCCCGTGCTGAACTGAAATCCTCACTCTTGGGTGGCAAGCACTGATTCAATTGCGCCTTCTCAGCAGGCCCTGTTTCTTGTCTTTCTAAATATTTATTATTTATTTGACAAAGAGAGAAAAAGAGAGAGCATGCACACATATGAGCACACCAGGGCCTCTTGCCACTGTAAATGAACTCCAGACACATGTGGGTCTGGCTTTACATGGGTACTTGGGATTCAAACCTGATCCATCAGGCTTTGCAAGCTGCACCCTTAACCTATGAGCTATCTCCCCAGCCCACCTGCATCTTGTCTTGATGAGAAGTCATAAGAAGGGTTGAGCTCTTCAGGTACCCTTCCCCAAAGCTCTTGAAAGATTCTTTGAACAGGACTCCATTTTGGTGTGTCAACGTCACAGTCATTCCTAAGGGTTAACTCTCCAATGGTCTTAATGTCCATTAAAGACACCAGCCCCTGCTAGAACCCATGGCTCATGTGGTATGAATGAAGCACACGAAACTGGCATTTCCATTGGACGTGCCTGAGTGCATTGTGCCTCTCTTGCTGTGAAGCAACCTGATCTTTTGTCTACCTCTCTTCCAGAACAGCTCAGCTGTTCAAAAGTCACCTCCGTTTGCTTCTCCTCTGGAACACGAGGCACTGTTGGCTGTGCCTCTGAAAACCACACGGCTCTCCATTAGCGAAC
Organism: Zapus hudsonius; assembly: GCA_004024765.1. Lineage (NCBI taxonomy): Eukaryota > Metazoa > Chordata > Mammalia > Rodentia > Dipodidae > Zapus > Zapus hudsonius. The sequence goes on from PVHP010042285.1 coordinate 12,041, forward strand.
ACAGCCCTGTCCTGCAATTATCTTTTGATGTTTTCCTCTACCTCAAAGACTCTGAAAACCTCAAAGGCACATGCAAAAAAAAAAAGTGGCTTTTATGTCTCTACCACCAGCACTTAGCACAAATCATGTCACATAGACTTTTGTAAGAAGAAGCAGAAGTGTCACGAAAGGCTAAGGAACCTCTCTGTACTGAAAGTCTTTACTTGGCACCTTAATTTTATAGAAATATATTTCAGTGGATGTCTGAAAATGCTTCCTAGGTTTCCTGCTAGAGAACACAACCCTGACTCCAAAATAGGCTGCCCCTTACAATAACACCCACCCCTATTGTCAGGGGATAAACATGTGGACCCAAGCTGACTATGTAGTATTTCATCTCAGACCACAGGACCAGGTTCAGGGACAGGAATGTCACACCTACAAGTCCAACGAGTCTCTTCGGACATATCTGAATACTCAGAAAAGTATCTCTTTGGAAGTTCTAAATTGTAATAATATAGATTTAAAGTTGCTCATAGATATTCTTTCTTCATCTCTAGTATGATATCAAAATAGTCAAGGAAGTAGATATAGAAGCACAGAGAGAGATGTGGGGACAGAGCCCTACTGTATAGTCACAGTGCCCAGTGTTCCTGAACTGTCCTGTCAGTTGGGTCCCATGGACTAGTTTTTAGAACTAGCAGAGCCTTCTTTCTCTTCTCGTCGTTTCTCCCCTGACGCTTCTTCAAGTCAAATTTTCAACACTTGCAACTGAAAGAGGAATGTATATGCCTTTTTTTTTTTGCCTAACTATACCGTTTAGTAGAGTTTCTCTTGCACTAAAGGAAATCTTGCCTGGTTACTATTTCAAACAATAACAACCATTGTTGAAAATCCCATCCCCCTTACAGGATCCCAATCACTGCTGGTATGCAGTGCTTTCAGAGGTGATCTGACAGAGATCTGACACGACTTATTTAAAAAAGGACAGGCCGGGTGTGGTGGCGCATGCCTTTAATCCCAGCACTCGGGAGGCAGAGGTAGGAGGATCGCCATGAGTTCAAGGCCACCCTGAGACTACATAGTGAATTCCAGGTCAGCCTGGGCTAAGAGCGAGACCCTACCTCGAAAAACCAAAAAAAAAAAAGGACAAATATTTTTAATGCATACTCAGTAATTATTCTCAGTTGAGTCAAAACTGTTGCCATAATTAAAACAGTTTAAAGCATCTTAAAAAGCTATACCCTGTTAAAACATAGAACACCGTCTTGACCTTGGAGTAGGCAGAGCTCTTAAATAAAAATCAAAATTTCTAGCAATAAAGAGAAAAGAATTTGGTAAATTGGACTACACTAACCTTAAGAACTTGTTCAAAAAAATATCATAAAATGGGGAAAAAATATGCAATTGAGTGGAGGAAAATATTTGCAATAAAGTTATCTGCTAAAGGACTTGTACCCAGAGTATTCATAAAAATTCCTACAAATCAATAAGAAAGGGGTAAATAAGCCAATAGGGAAATAGTGACAGCAAAGCTCTTAGTTGTCCCCCAGAAGAGATGGTAAGACCCTATTTCTGAAGACCCTACATATTTTGGCTGCAGGTTACTGAGAAATCAAGCTGCAGCTGAGCTGGAAGTCTCCTCCCTCTTCACTAGCTAACAGGATGCTGGAAAGAGCTATGCAGCATGCAACTTTCTGGGGGAGAGAAGATGCCACTAACAGTCTTACCTAGCAGCGGACCCTGGCTGGCTGGTTTTAGATGTTTAGAGAACGCTGACTGGTCAGCCAGGCCAAATATACTGATCGGTGCAATGGATACTTAATCTGTTATGGGGAAACCAACTGCTCTCTGTTTGGATTTAAGAACCACTCTCTGGGAGGGAATTCATGCCTGGTACTGAAAATTGAGTCAAAAGCCTATGGCTGAGGAGGTCATAAGCCCTGGGGGGAGGGGAGCTACCATGGTTGTCTATTAAATGCATATGCTATGCCCACCAAACTGCCCACCAAACACTTAGGTTTATGTCAACATATTAATGCTACTCTCACTCTTGGTTAGAGAAGCCTCTCTTTTCAGGTAGCAGTGACCACTAAAATGACTCAAAACTGAGTCTAAGGGTTTTTGACGTAGGGTCTCACTCTAGCCCAGGCTGACCTAGAACTCACTCTGTAGTCCCAGGCTGGCCTCAAACTCACAGCGATCCTCCTACCTCTGCCTCCTGAGGGCTGGGATTAAAGGCGTGCGCCACCATGCCTGGCCTGGTACCCTTGCCTTTTTCATCTGAGTTTTTTGGTCTCTTTCCTGCCCTTCCTCAACACAGTCCTCGCCTGCCTAGTCCTCCCTGGTCCTCCTTTGAGCTCTCGCCTTCTTTGCAAAGATTTTATACATAGAAATAAATTTGAGAAGATAAAAAAAATTAAGAACAAATGAGTCATAATATATTTGCACACAAACATACACATACGTGATAGTAGCCTATCCCAGGAAGAGAGCTAGCTGCCTTTGGTTGGGGGAATATCCAGAGCGCTAAGATCTGATCAGAGGTGATTTTTAAAGAACAGACATGTGTCCTCTCGTGGTTCAGTAGTCTGCAATAGCTAAGATCAAAGTGATGGCAGCAAAGATTGGATCTGGTTTCTTTGCTTCCAAGATGGTTCTTTGAATGCTATGTCCTCTGGAGGGGAGAAATGCATGTCACCACAGTACAGAAAGCCAGAGAAAGGAGGGAGGGAGAGAGGGAGGGAGGGAGAAAAGAAAGGAGGAAAAGAAGGAAAGAGAGAGAGAGAGAGAGAGCCAAGCTAGGCAGAGACAGAGAGAGATCACTCTCACAAGCTGTTGCAGTCAGCTTTCTAGTTGCTGCGCAGAAAGAACCCAAGCAAAAGCGGCTTGTGGAGGAATGGGTTTATTAGGCTTACGGACTCGAGGGGAGACTCCATCCTGGCAGGGAAAACGATGGCATGAGCAGAGGGCTGGACAGATCGGAAGAGC
>PVHP010042286.1:0-15065 GCA_004024765.1 Zapus hudsonius
TTGGCTTAATCCCCAGCCCCGCACTGAGGCAGGAAGAAAGAGGCAGACTTGCATATGAGCACACAGATGTGGGCTCTTTCACAGGCCCTGCTGCCCAAGCTGAGGCCCCCTAGAATTATAACTTTATATCTTATCCAGTGCCTTCCTGCTCCTCTATCCCCTCCATGAGCAGGAGCAGAACAGTGCCTCCCCCTTGGAGACCTTGAGGACTGGATGCCTTCCTATCTCCACCTCTCCATCCATTGTCCCTCTGACTTCTCCCACGGTCTGTACCCTTTCCCCAAGAAACTCATAAAAAAGACCACCTCACTTTATTGTTCAGACTTCTGGATATATTTATTCTCTCTCTGTCTCCTTCGCATAGTCCTAATAAAGCTTTATTTCTCACCCAGTGCCTCTCATGGCACCAGCTTGCTCTCCCACTCTTCTCTCCCTTTTTCAATTCTCACCACCAAGGTCTCCATGCACTTGTTGATCTGCCAGGAGGGCAGAAGGAAGAGCATTGCAGATCCTCTCAAAGAGTTATTACCCTCACACTGCCTTTCTCAGAAGACTCCCGGGGGACATGCAACCATCACAGGGGAGCAAACGAAGGAGCCAGCCAGAGACTGAGAGCCTGGAAAGGATGGCTCCCCCAACCTCCTCCTGTAGGAACAAAAAGGATGAGGCCAGCAGCCTGACTCATCTGTGCTGGCCCTGCCTACAGAGATGGAGACAGTCTTCTCCAGCCAGCGCTGGCCCAGGATGAAGGTGCTGGAAGACAGGGGCAATCAGACCAGGGAAGACCACAGTCAGCATTGCAGGCCAGGAAAGGGTAGGTAGGAGAAGCCAGTGTCCATCTGGACCGATCCCATTGCTTCTCATGAAATGGAGGCTTGTAAGTTCCATTCTACAGATGAGCAAACTGAGGCCAGGGAGGCAGTATGTGCAGGGTCTGATTCCTAAGACAAGAACCACCCACCCCACTGCTGGGTACTGGCCACTGGCCACAGAGCAGGATGCTGTGAACACACACTGCAGAGCCAGCTGCAGAAGGATGCAAATAAATGCCTTGTGCAACATACAGATTCTTGGTGAGCAGGACTCGGGGGTACACCACATAGCCACCAAGAGGAACTCCAGTTGAAGAAAGCAGCTACCTAGAAGGGCTTGGAGGCACACGCCTTTAATCCCAGCCCTGGGATGGCAGAAGTAGGAGGATCACCATGAGGCCAGCCAGAGACTACATGGTGAGTTCCAGGTCAGCCTGGGCTAGAGTGAGACCCTACCTGGAAAAACAAAAGCAAAAAAACTAAAATAAAACTAAATTCTTTTAAAAAGGAACAGTTTCCTTGATGGGGTTGATGGACAAGGACCAACTTCATCTGACCTTATGTTGTCTAGCAATTTCCTCTGAATTGAGACATTTCACCCTGGAAGGAAGTAGGAGTCCTGAGGATTGTTAAGGATAAGCAAGACTCAGGATGTGAATACCTCAAAAGTCTCAGGAAGCTCACTGGTTCACTCAGCTAGGCTTGGGCTGGATTGTTTCTCTGGTCCGTGGTTGATCCCCTATCTGGGGATGAGTAGATGTTTGTTCAGGTCTCCCTGGAGAAGCGGATGTCACACTTATGGCATTTTATGCTGATAACGGTGCTGCTCTGTTGAGATTCAAACCCAGGGCCTTGTGTATGCCGAGCACACGGTCCACCACGAGCTGAACAACATGACCAACATCTACTCTTCATGCCTCTTCCAGTGTCTGAGCTGCTTTGGAGCGAGTGGAGAAAAGCTGTCTACAGGCTGGTCAGAGGCAGAGGTGTAGCCTGTCATGGAGCCCACCCCCTCGGCATCCTGGCTAGAGACCAGGAATCAAGGATACAAGGCAGAACCCAAAGTGGCTCCAGACTGAAGCCTCTGGAACCTTCATCTCCCCTACACCACCTCAGGGAAGTTATAGCTACTTCCTTGGAATGGAAACATTCCCTCCTGGAGGGAGGAGGGATGCTCCCTAAAATTGAGGAAGTCAATGAAACTTCACACAGCTCAGGAAATGAATTTAAAAGCCTCAGAAAGTTCCTACAATTTATAAAACTCCCAAAGCCTTCCCCAGGATTATATAATACTCAGTAACAATTGTTGGGGAGAAAGGGTTTTCTCAGCAGCCGAGCTACCTGCAGGAGCCCCAGGGAGTCATTACCTATGCTGGGTAAGCTCCTTGGCAAAGCAGCTGCCTCTGAGTCATCCAGGCTCCTGTAAGAACCCCCCTTCCACACTCCTATAAGTAACCCCAATAAACTTACTGGTTCACTAAGCTAGGCACGTTCCTTTGGTCTGTCATGGATGCCCTGTCTGGCGTGAATAGATGTGTACATATCACCTGATCCCTGCTGTCCTCTGGCTCTGAGGCAGCTGCCCCACCTGGGTCTGCAATGCAGGGCACAGGAGCCACTTGAGGGGCCTTGTCTCAACTCTGCATTGCCAAGTGGTCCTTTGTTCTGCCCAGCCTGTGCCTGCACTGCCCCTGTGACTTTACTACCCACTTGTGCCTCTCCCGAGTCTCAAGAATCCAGTGTTGTGTGTGGGAGCTGGCTCTGCTTGAGCCAGTAGTCCATGTTTGGGAAATTTTGCAAGCTGATCTTGGTCGCTTGAAACTGAACTTGGGACCAACATTTACACCAAGGGAGACAGGCTAATGCATCTTTTTCTTTTCTTTTCTTTTCTTTTCTTTTCTTTTCTTTTCTTTTCTTTTCTTTTCCTCCTGAGAGCTGACTGTTCACCACTTTTCGGGCACTGGGGAGGCCCCTGAGACCTCCCAGTCCCCTGTTATTCTGCATTCACTAAGATCTACAGAACTGACTGAGCCCGTAGGACCTGGGAAACGATGCATATGGGGGTTCCTGGTCATTGTGGGACTACACGCCTGGAGTCATCTGAGACTTCAAGATTGCTTCTGAGTATGGATGAGCCACTAGAGGAGTGATGGCTATAGCTCTGAGGCTCTAATTGCTCCCTTGCAAGGGGAAGCCAGCCCCACAGACCTGGTCAGGGTCAATATATCCTAGCCTTAAGCTACCACTCTGCCCAGGGTCTGGCTTGGTGCTGGGCATAGCAAGGGGTGCCCACAGTGGCTTCCTTCCTCTGTTGACTATTCAGAACTCCTGAGATCCCTCTTTTGTTTTTCTGAACACGTAAGCTTTACAAACTGTATTCTCACACATTACTTAATTGCCTTTGCATGACTTGCATCCATTATTTCACTTAGAACATTCTCATTTTTTAAAAGGTGAGACTCCAATAAGAGTCAAGTGAAAACTGGGCTTGGTGGCACACACCTTTAATCCCAGCACTCAGGAGACAGAGGTAGGAGGATCACCATGAGTTAAAGGACACCCTGAGACTACATGGTGAATTTCAGGTCAGCCTGAGCTAGAGCAAAACAAAACAACAACAACAAAAAGGTGTCAGGTGACTTGTCCAGGGTCACAAAGAGAGCCAGAATGTGAATGTCAGAAGGGGTTCCCCTCAGACCCAAGGTCTTAATCCCACAGTACAGCTGGGGTCTCCAAGCCATCTGCAATGCTGTGAACTGAGGTGACCCCAACCATAGAACTTTCCAAAGCCACACTACTGGCACCACAGAGATTAAGCTCAAGACTAAACTCCCCAGAAATACAGCAGGCCCTCAGCAATGGGACTCCCTGTGTAAGCATCCTGGCATTTTGACGGATGAAAAACATTTCCAGTTTTCCTGTAAAAATGTCTGTAGTAGAAAGATAAGGAAATTCTGGCACACACAGTGGTGACTTCTAAGCTAGCTTCTGCAAGAACGGCATGTTTATTCTTATCCTTGGGGCACGTACACATGGCCCTAATCAGTAGTCAGGGTGAGGCTGGCCAGGCCAGCACCCACCCAGGACCAAAAGGTAACAAGGACAGAGCCAATGTCTGACAAGGGACATGGGCTCCAGAACCCTATGACCTCTGGGGACACATGCAGATGAGACAGCAACTTAAGAACCCTACTGAGGTCCCAAACATGCATGTGCCAGCTTCTGAGGGTGACCAGAAGCCTCTGAGTCAGTGCCTATCTTACAACCTCGCCCAACCCCCTGTTGCCAGGTAATGAGGGTAGGGGTGACATGAATCCGGTGGCCAGAGGTATCAGCTGGGGAGGGGATGGGTCCCTGAGAGAGCAGGAAGGAACAGGATGGACACCTCAGTCTTGCTAGCTCATTGGGACCTCACATCATAACTCACCCAAGTGTAGGTAGCATAGAAAGGTGTTCAGGTCACTTCTTATTTGTCCCCATAGAAGCTGTCCCCAGTGCCACCTGGCTGGAATGGGAAGGTTGATGGGAATGAGGACTGAAGATGGCTGTGCCCACCTGCATGCCCTGAACACTAGCTCGGCCATATTGTTCTACTACCAGTGAACTGAAGGCTCCACATTAGTCCAGTGTGATGGTTAGGTTTTGTTGTCAACTTGATCTTTTTAATTATCTTGGGTGGGTCTCTGAGGATGTTTACAGGAAGGCAGCCTCTCAGCAAGGGGCAGAAGTAAAGAAGTTCAAAGAAGCTGGAAGTAAACATCCCTTCCTGTGTGGGCAGTACAGGAAGGAAATTCCAGAGACTCAGGAAGCCATTAAGTCTGGGAAAGGGTTGCAAGAACCCACCCTAAGCCTATATAAAGGAGAAGAAATTCTCTCCTTGGCCCTCCTGCCTGTTTCCTGTCTGCTTGCTATTGTGTGTGCGGTGTAGGTGATGGGTTTTTCTCTCTGCAATAGATGAACCACCAGGGCCTATCATATAGGCCCCAACTTAAACCTTTGAGAGCATGGCCTGATAAACAAGAGACCTATCACCACAGCGAGTCAATTAACCCAGGATAGGTCCATGAGACAGACACCAAGAGCCCACACAACTCAAAGCAGAAGTACTGAGACACTTAAGATCTCAACAATAAAGCTGACATAAAACTCACCCACCATGTCTCGGAGAAATGAGAGGAAGAGGGGGCAGAAAGACTGTAAGAGCCATGGTGGGGAGAATATCCAGAGACATTGCCCCCCTCAACAACAACACACAAATGGGAGGAACCTGGATACCTCCTGTGTTATTCATGACCCCCTACTCCATGGACTGATCCTGTACACACACGGAGGAGAGCTTCCAGTGGGTTGGGGACAGGGAAGAGGGAAATGGGGGCACCACCACAAGATTTGCTCATTCAATCTATCTAATTAATGATAATAAAGACATCAAAAATAGAAAAAAAAAAGATGGACAGTGTCCCTGAAGAATGATATCTAAGGCCTCTGGCCTCCACAGGCATGAATGCACACACACCTCTAAACACACATGCCTACACATGCACTCACACACAAACAGATATCCATATTCCCTTGTCACAGTCAGCCACACGCTGCTGGAATGAATCTCTAAACCAGGCACAGTTTATGGGAGGAATGGATTTATTGAGACTACAGATCCAGGGGAAGTTCCATAACAGCAAAAGAAGCTGATCCCCTTTCACAGATCCAAGCAGAGAGAGAAACCTATCACCAACACCACACACATACCCAATGGCAAACAGGCAGGAGGCTAAGGGAAAGAAATCTCTGTCCCCCTTATATAGCCTTGGGGGTGGAGGTCTTAAAACATCCCATATTTAATGGCTTCCTTAGTCTCCGGAATTTCCTTCCTACACACACTGCCCACACAGGAAAGGATGTTTACTTCTAGCTCTCCTGAACTTCCTTACATCCTGCCCCTTACGGAGAGGCTGCCTTCCTGTAAACATCCTCAGAGACTCACCCAAGGTGATTAAAGAGATCAAGTTGACAACAAAACCTAAACATCACAACCACCAAAATGAAAGAGATACATGCATGCATAAAATTATCAATTTTTAAAAGGGGTGTTTAAAATGAGGGTTCTTTTTACCCAGTCCCTGAATAGTGTTAGATATTTTAAGCATTTTCCTTTGATCATTCCAGCAACAAGCATTTCTGGGGCAGGTTTAATATTTCAAACTTAAAGGATGTGCCCGCTGAGACTCCCATGCCAGAGAACTCTGCGGTTCAGTGAGGATTCAGTGCACCAGCTGCCATCCTAGGCGCTGGGGGTAATCAGCCCAAATCCCTGCACAGTGCAGCTGCATTATAGCATGGAGCACACACATAATAGGTCACAGGCATCCCCTAGTGTGATAGAAGGAGGTGCTTGGCACATTTGAGCAGAGTGAGTGGGACTAGGGAGCCTGGGTTGGGCAGAAAGTAGGCTCCAATTTCATATAAAGCTGGCAGAGCAAGCCTCAACAACAAAGTGAGCTAAGGCAGGGAGGGAGGGAGGCAGCCAGTTGGGTAGCTAGGTCAGAGAGAGGGTCCAGTCCCTACACAATGCCAAGAACGGAATGCCAAGACAGACCTCCAGCGTCCCAGAAGTACGAGGGAGCCTGTGCGGCTGGAGAAGTAGTCCATGAGAAGAGTAGCGGAGGGAGAGGCCATGCCACAGAAGTGGGATCCCTGGGAGGGCTGTAGATGAGAAACACCACATCCAAGCTTGGTTTTTAAAGGCTCTTGTGACGGCTGTGTATGGCACAAGAACGGCAGGTTGGGTCCTTTGGAGGCTCAGCCCAGTGAGAGGTGGTGATACCTGCCAGGGCCAGAACAATGCAGGGCAACATTGGATTCTTGGGATCTTCTGCCTTGAGAGCCAGCATTTCCAGTCAGGAGTGGAGGGTAAGAGTCCAGGAGTTCACCAGGACCCCAAGAGTCTTGACCTGAGCCTTTGGAAGGGCAGAGTGGAGTCGGGAAAGCTGAAGGCCAAGTAAACTGGGAGAAGAAAGGGTGCCTGTGGCTGAACTTAAGATGCCCGTGGGTTATTGGACTGTTCCTAGAGCCCCCAGATTCTTAAGATTGGGAGAATCTGGACTCTGACCTCTCGTTCCATAATGATTTTGCCAGTAATGCTGGAAACTACACAACAGAATGTGCCTATGTAGCAAATGTCATCTTTGCTTTAGGTTTTGAAAGTCAGAATTCCCATGTCCTGGGACCTTTCCTTGAAGGCCCTGAAGGAGACCAGCAGCTCCACGGCACTGTGACGCCTCTTGTGCTCCCAGCCACATGTGTGCTCTGTGCTGCGGGGTGGCTCTGTGGCCTCTCGCTCTCCCTGTAGGCTGGCAGGGTTGGTCTTGCTCATCTATGGGCTCCTCATCCCAGGATCTTGAGGTGATCGGTAGTTACAGAATCTATGTGAACACATAAAACATAGACACCTGCCTTTACTGGGGAAGTCCTGGATGCTTTTTCCTGTGGTTATTATATATTTGGTTTTTCCTTTTTTTATGTCTCTCTCTCTCTCTCTCTCTCTCTCTCTCTCTCTCTCTCTCTCTCTCTCTCTCTGTGTGTGTGTGTGTGTGTGTGGCATGCATACGTGTATACTTGTTTGTATGTGTGTGTGGTGTGCATACGTGTATACTTGTTTGTGTTCAGCTGAACAAGCAGAAGAAGAAAAGATAACAGAGGGCTCCCATCATGAGAAGGAGAGGTTCATGTGGGGAAAATATGGAGCCTTCCCCCACCCCAGCCATTAGCTGGGGTAGGGGTAGGCCTTACCTTTCTAAGGCTGTATTCAGAGGTCCTTCTGCTGTCCTGGCATGTGGGGAAGAGAGGGTTTTTTCCAGGTGAGTCATAGAGACAGATGATTGGTTCATACCTGACCAATCAGTATTAGCACCTAGGTTTTTAGCTCTAGATAGACACCTCTCACTCAAGGGAAGGGTGTCTCTGGAGCTGCCTGACCGTCACATTGCTAAATAAAGGCAATTCTTGTCTGAGTGAGTTCGAGTCCTGTGCACCTTCTGTCGTGCTTTCCTTTATAACCACTATTTTTAATGTCTGCATACATGTATAGGCCTGTTTGGGGGGCTCCTCATTCTGTCACTTTTCTGTTATCACCAAGCCAATCTCACACTGTCTTATTGGAAACTTCATTAAGACTTCTGGTGTTTGATTAGATAACTATCATTGTGGTTGTTTGAATGTAAATGTCCCTTCATAACCTCGGGTAGTTTCTATTAAGCTTGCCATTTAGTCCTCACTGGTAAGAGTCTCAATGAGGTGGACCAGCCTTGCTGGAGGAGGTGTATTGCTGGGGGCCAACCTTGGGAGTTGAGGAGTCCAGCCCTACTGTGTGTTCAGAGCCAGCTCACACTTGCTGTTCTCCTGGCGCTGTGGATGTGTGGTTAAGTGAGCCAGCTGCCTCCACCCTGATGAAGCTTCCCTTCGAAACCGTAAACCTGAAATAAATTCCTTCTTCTCATAAACTGCTTTTAGTCGGGCGTTTTGTGCAAGCAACAAAAAGCTAACTGCTATAGTTATTGCTTCTATTTTCACAATATTCTTGTCATATTCTTTGGACTTAGTTCTCCAGATGGACTTTGTAATCACCACTTTGCTACGTGCCGTGAAATAATACTTTGTTGGTGTGATGGGTAAATTTTGTTGCCAACTTGACCTGTTTAGTAATCCACAATAATCTTGGGCGGGTCTCTGAAATTGTTTACAGGAAGGATTAACTAAAGGAGGAGGTCCCTCCTCCAGAGTGGGTGGCTCTCTTAGTAGGGGGCAGGATGTAAGGAAGCTCCTTACAGCATAAGAAAATCTCTTCTCTTCCTAACCCCCTGCCTGTATTTCTGGTGTGTGTGTGTGTGTGTGTGTGTGTGTGTGTGTGTGTGTGTGTGTGTGTGTGTGTTGAGGGTGATGGCTTCTCTTTCTCTCTCTCTCTCTGCTTGGACCTGTGAAAGGGAGACAGCCTCTTTTGCAGTTATGGAACTTCCCTTCTATCTGTAACTTCAATAAATCCTTTCCTCCCATAAACTGTGCCTGGTTTGGAGGTTCATCCCAGCAGCATTTGAATCACATTGAACTGATAGCATAATTTGGAGAGAAATGATGTGTTTATATTGAATCCTCTTACTCATGAACATAGCAGAATTCTTCACTTATTTACATTTCAGTTTACTTTTTAGGGGTGTTTCAGAACATTCTCTCTGAAGGCTCAGCTGTTGCTTTCCTCTAACGCTCTTGTACAAAGCCAGTGTACAAAATTCACGGCCATTCAGAGCCACCATCTGTACAAGCCTCATGCAAGTTTAAAAAAACACTACTTATTTATTTGTATGCATACGTACGTGTGTATACGTTTAATGTGGGAGGGGTTTGCATGCCATGGCATGCATATGGAGATCAGAAGACAACCTTGAGGTGTGTCTCCTCTCCTTCTCTCTTCTTTTAAGACAGGGTCTCTCATTGTTTTGCTGCTTCTGCTTTTGGGCTTCCAGATTCTTCTGCCCCTGCCTCCCATTGCACCTTGGGATTACAGATGAGTGTACCATTTTGCACCCTGTTTTAGCTAGTCACTGCAGAGGATCTAACGTGGACCGGCAGGCTTGCAGGCAAGCACCTTTGCCCCTTGGGCCACCTCCCTCACCCTTCAACACAAAGTTTCTTAATCTAATTCCTAAGTATATTATACCATTTTGTACTATTGGGAATATCTTTCAGAAATTTGCGTTTTTTGAAATTGTATGTTGCTGGCATGCACACCTCATTGCCATCATCTTGTATTACGTGAACATGCCAAACTCTGTCCTCAATCCTAGTGGTCTAAAGGCTCTCTTAGAATTTTCATTATTGTGATTATACTGTCTGAAAATAATAAAACAGGTTTCTTCCATTCTTATCTTTGAACTCCCATCATTATGCTAGCTAGGACCTCAAGCACGAAGAAATCACTTGCAATGTGCATTTTGTCTTTGCTGTCTATAAATCCTGCTGATGTTTTATCTGATACTTAAAGGTTCCTTATCAGGCTGTAGACATGGATGAGCAGGTAAGTGTATTTCCTATGTAAATATGAGGGGCCAGAGACTGCCTAAATTTGAATCTCTAGATCCCACATAAACAGATGGGTGTGGCCATGCACACCTGCAATCCCTGTCCCACAGGGGAACAGAGAGATCAGAGGATCACCAGAGCCCCACAAGCTCTAAAAGAGATTCTGACTCAAAAAACAAGACCAGCTGGAAGAACAGTAGAGCAGGACAGCCAACATTCCTCTTCAGCCACTGTGGGAGAGCATACGGGTGCCACGTGGGGACACACAAGTGCATACACCACACCTCACCATACACACTCACACACACACTATATAAATAGATAAATAAATGCCTTGATAAGTTTTAAAAGTTCCCTTCTCTTCCTAATGTGTGAACAAGTGTTTTACATTGATTTAAAAAAAATTTTAGTGAAAGTATTATTTTTTTCTTTAATCTTTTAGTATGGTGAATTACATTGACACAGTTTTCTAATACATAGAGCAGACTTAAACTCACCCACCATGACTCAGGGAACAGAGCAGAAGGGGGGGGCGGAATGTAAGAGCCATGGTGGGGGAGACTATCCAGAGACATTGCCCCTCTCAGCAACAACATATAAAGAGGAAAAAACTGGTTATTTCTGGGTCAGTTCATAACCCCCTGCCCCATGAGCAGATCCAGTATGTACACCAAGGAGGGTTGGGGACAGAGAGGAGGGAAATAGGGGCATCATCTAAAGATTTGCTCATACAATGTATCTAATTATTCATAATAAAGATACTTTTTAAAAATCCACTCTGCTTTTCCCATCATGATACATATATTGCATTTATTCATTACTAGATCTGGTTTGCTGCTGATTACTTATTTATGATAGTGTATCTATGTTAATAACTATAATTGACCTATTATTTTCCCTATTTGTATCCTTGGCTATTTTTGATATCAAGGTTACATTAGCTTCACCAACTGAGCCTAGGAAAATTATTCTTATTTATTGAAAGAATGTATGTAGTATGGGGAATTATCTGTTCCTCAACTGCTTCCAAAAAATCACCCTCTCTACACAAACCAGTCATGAGAAGTGAGAGTTCATGAAGGAGGGTTAAGGATTGCAGGGGTGAGGGCATGACTTAAACATGAAGCTAAACCAAAGTCAGTTCAAAATCATAAAATCCTCATGTTCATAATGTAACCTATTGAGCAAGTAGTGGGCGTCAGCTGGCAAGAGGGGCCATGAATAGATGGGGAGAGAGTCTAAGTCCATGAAAAATTGATCAGGCCTGCAACTCCTGGTCCCAGTCACTGGCTCCTTCCCTTACTGAGCTGTTGACCAAAGTGACCCATGAGATCCCAAAAACAAGATAGGATTCTGTCAAAGCTCTTGAATGACCACCCCAGGCCTGAAATAGGATCCTGTTGCTGAAGAAACCACAGAAAGCTATCTATCAGCACCGAGAGACCCTGCGAGATCCAGAACGGTAACCAGCCCCCAGATGGTAGTCAGGGCAGCACTGGAAGGCACTGCATAAGCTGCCAGGGGAAGCTGGTCAACAGCGGAGTAAACAGAGACCACTGATATGAAACGCAGTCTGCTGCCATGAGTAGGCTAAACACACTTTCTACTAGTATAGAACAGTGAACCAAGAAACAAACACTTGTGCAATGGAGGCGCCAAAGACTGGGGGAGGTAATCAACAGCTTTTAATTTGGCCAAATAATCCACTCAGTGACAAGGAGCCTGTTCTGGTCAGCCACACGACCCTGGGATGAATCTTCAAACCAGACACAATTTATGGGAGGAAAGGATTTATTTGTAGCTATAGGGGAAGTTCCAGAATGCAAAAGAGGCTGTTCCCCTTTCACAGGTCCAAGAAGAGAGAGAAACCCATCACCAACACCATACACAGAACAGCAAACAGGCAGGAGGGTAAGGAGAGAATTTCTTCCCCTTCATATAGGCTTAGGGTAGGGTCTTACAACCCTTCCCCAGACTTAACAGCTTCCTGAGTCTCTGAAATTTCCTTCCTGCACTACCCACACAGAAAAGGATGTTTCCTTCTAGCTTCTTTACATCTTGCCCCTTGCTGAGAGGCTGCCTTCCTGTAAACATCCTCAAAAACCCACCCAAGATAATTAAAAAGATCCAAGTTGACAACAAAACCTAACCATCACAGAGCCCTTGACTGGAACTGGGGACTCAGGGCGAAATACTGGGAACCAAAATCTTGGGACCCCAAAGAGAAATGCACTTTACAAATGACTTACAAATAGGTTACTAACAATAGAATCTAGCTAATTCAGAAATGTGTATCTAAGTTAACCTATACTGATCTCACTCTCCCATGGAGATTCTGTTTTTATTTTTCAGAAGGCAGCAAGAGAGCTGTGCCCCCCCTCCAACCCTACCAATGAGCCACAGGCCGATAGCTGACATCCTGGCAAGAGATGAGCCACCCCAGACCTACCATGGAGGCTCCACATGGAACCCCGCAGAGAGTGGTGGGATAAGCAAGAGACCTATAACCACAACCAATCAGTCAACCCAGGATGAGCCAGTGAGACAGACACCAACGATCTTCAACACAACTTAAAGCAGAAGTACAGAGACCCCCTAAGACCTCAACAATAAAGCAGCTTTAATACTCACCCACTCAGGGAACTGAGTGGAAGAGGGGGAGGAAAGATTGTAAGAGCCATGGTGGGGGAGAACTCCCAGAGACATCGCCCCCCTTAGTAACATCACACTAAAGCGAGTGGAACTGGGCTGGCTCCTAGCATATCCATAACCCTCTACCCAATGTACTGATCCAGACTGCCCACGGAGGAGGATACCCAGCTGATTGGGGACAGGGAGGAGGGAAATCGGGGAACTGGGGATACCAACACATTATTTGCTCATTCAATGTATCTAATTATGGATAATAAAAAAATCACCCTAGGGGTTGGAGACATTTCTCAGTGGTTAAGGCACTTGCCTACAAAGCCTAACAACCCGAGTTTGATTCCCCAGTGCCCACGTAAAGCCAGATGCACAAAGTGGCACATGCATCTGGAGTTTGTTAGAAGCATCTAGAGGTCCTCACGTGCCCATTCTTTCATATTCTCTCTCTCTCTTTCTCCTTGCAAATAAATAAATAAAATTATTTTTAAAATCTCACCCTAAACCAGCTGGCATCAAGTTTCTCTTCATCCTCATCTTCCTCCTCTTCTTCTTCTCCTTCCCTCCCTTCTTTTCACCCTTACTCCTTCCCTAATTAGCTGTTTCAAGAGATTTGTATGTGTATGTGTGCAGGTGTATGTGTACATGTGTGCTTGAGAGGGAAAGAGAGAGAGGAAAACCTAAGTGTACTCCTTAGGAACACCATCCATCCACCTCCTTTGAGACAGGGTATCTCCTTGGCCTGGGACTCATAGAGTAAGGTAGAATGGCTGGCCAGACAGCCTCGGAAATCTGTCTGTGTCTAGTTCCTCAGCTCTGGAATTACAAGTGTGTTCTGAGGTTCAAACTCAGGTCTTCATGATTTCCAGGTAAGCTCTTTGCTGACTGAACCATCTCCCCAGCCCTTGTTATAGATTTTTAAACACTGACTTAGTTCTTTTTATGATTCTGAGTTTATTCAAATTTTCCATTTTCTCCTGAGTCAGTTTTGATCAGTAATATTTGTCAATAAATTACCTAAATTGGCTAAGCTTGCATAAATTCCTCAACATCCTATGATGGCTTTTAATTGGAGTCTCTTTTTTTATTTCCTCCTTTATCTACTTTTGGTCTTTGTTTTCCTCTTTTGACTTCCTTAGCTTACAGTATTATTTTTCTTATTATTGAGTTGAATTTTGTCATGGTTTGATCCAGGTGTCCCCCATAAACAAATGAATGTGTTCTGAATGATCGATCCCCAACTGATGGCAGTTCAGGTATTAGAACTTAGCTGGAGCTGTGTTGTCAGGGTTATAAGCCAGTTTCCCCTTGCCAGTGTTTGGCACACCTTCCTGCCACTGTTTGCAGTGCTGTGAGGTGATGTCCACCCCTCTGCTCATGCCATTGTTTTCCCTGCCATGATGGAGTCTCCCCTTGAGTCTGTAAGCCAAATAAACCCATTCCTCCACAAGCCGCTTTTGTTTGGATTTTTTCTGTGCAGCAACTAGAATGCTGACTACAACAAATGTCTTGTTCATTGGTATTTCGTTTTCTTTTTATATTGAGACCTTTATTGTATGATCATATTTCATATTGGTATAATCTCATCAAGTTATACTTTTATGCCCTCTCTCTCCTCCCCCATTCCACTGAGGACCCTCCTCAGTGGGGTTATTGGTAATCACTGTGGTGTCATGAATGCATCTGTCAGTCTCTGTGGTGAGGGACAATGCCTGAGAATACATTTTCCCACCCTGTGGCTCTTATATTCTTTCTGCCCCCTCTTCTGCCATGTTCTCCAAGCCTTGAAGGGTGTGTTATAGGTCTCCTTTCGTATTGAGCTCTCTGCAGCCTATGATTTCCACTTTGATGACTTTTGAGTCTCCTCAGTGTCTACCAGCATCTCTATGGAGAAGGTTCTCCAGATAGCAGTGAGTTGCTCATTAATCTTTAAGCCTATTTTTCTATGATACATATGCATCTAAGACGGTAAGTTTCTGTTTAAACACTGCCTCAAATTTTGATAGTCCATGTGTTTATTCTGATTCAATTTTACATATTTCCTATTTATATTTTTACCTCTCTTTAGTCCATGAGTTATGAGTGAGTTAGGAACCATAACAATATGTTGAGACTGGCACTTGTCCCAATAGAAGGTCAATTTCTTATTAAAAGCCCTTTTATTGTTGAGATGGACAAATGTTCTTGGTGGGTGTGATCTTCGGTTCTCCATAGAGTCAGCTTGTTGGCTGTTTGGTTCACATTGTCTATGTCCATACAATTTTCTCTGCTAATTGCTGAACGATTACAAACTCCCTCAACATCATTATAGATTTTTTTCCTTATCATTGGGTTTTTCCTTTAAAATTTCCTTATAATTTGCCTTATAAATATGAAGCTGAGTTTCCAGTTATATATCATTTAGGATGTTTTGACAGATTCTTTCATTTTTCTTTGTTTCAACTCTCTCATGTTATACATGTATGTTCATGTGTGAGGGCAAGTATGCATGTGCCATGGAGAACATGTGGAGGTCAGGGGACAACTTGGGGATGTTGG
>PVHP010042287.1:0-15037 GCA_004024765.1 Zapus hudsonius
TAGCACTGCTTTTTGTTACTGGGACAAAACATATAACCAGAAGCTGCTTTTTCAAGGAAAGGATTTATTTTGACTTAACAGCTTCTAACAAATGTGTTATTATGGTGGGGAAAGCATGGTAGACAGATACCAGGTTCATATATTCACACATCAATAGGAGAGAGAGAGAGAGAGAGAGAGAGAGAGAGAGAGAGAGAGAGAAGCAAGAGAAAGCTCTGAGCAACCAGTGCACTGGACCATAAAATCCCAAGGTCCACTCCCACTGACATCACCTCCAAGGCTCTACCAGCTGAAGACCAAGTAGGAAGCTTAATCACAAACACTTGAGACTATGGGGAACATTTTACATTTAAACCACCACAGTTGGCAATTCCCAACAAGCTTTTGTATAGATTTACTGTTATAGAAAATAGCCCCCCATTTTGGGCCTGTCAAACTGCCTTCTGAATATTTATATTTATACCTATAGATGTATATATAGTCCCTAGAGTGTATCTATTTCATGAACCCCAAAGGCCTGTGTTCAGTTAAGTTGTGACCCCTAATGCCACTAATAGATGATAGAATCTTTAAGAAGGATGGTATTGTACTCAGCTTTCTCACTGCTGCAGAAAAGAACCCAATCTAAAAGCGGCTTGATGGGAGGAATGGGTTTATTTGGCTATGGACTCGAGGGGAGACTCCATCCTGGCAGGGAAAACGATGGCATGAGCAGAGGGGTGAACATCACCTCCACCACAGCACTGCAAACAGTGGTAGGAAGATGTGCCAAACACTGACAAAGGGAAGCTGGCATATAACACCCACAAGCCTGCCCCTAACAACACAGCTCCAGTGAGGATCTAATGCCCAAACTGCCATCAGCTGAGGGTCCATCATTCAGAACACATATGTTCATGGGGGACACCTGGATCAAACCATCACAGATGGCCTTGTCAGAGGTCCTAAGGAATTGGGAGAAGCCCATGAAAGGGTTAGTGCCACCCTGGTGCCATCCTGGACCCTTCAATGTCACTGTGCAGCTTGGCCATGAAGTCTTTAGTGCACTCCACCACACATTCCCTGACAATGTTGCCCTCCTGGCAACCGAAGGAAAAGCCATGGGTCTCCCTGATTTTGGACTAGAACTCCCAAAACCATAAATCACAATAAAGCTTATCTTATAATTATCTTAGGGATTTTGTTATAGTAGAGAAAGCTGAATAACACATCAGTGTTGTGTTAACAGCTCTTAAAGGACTGAAAACAGAGAGATGCTTCTATGCTAGAAAGGCCCGGGGCACATTAGGACAGTGCAGAGCTAGAAACCTTCCCTATCTGCAGATAAGGTACACGATGGTGGTTTCAATTAGGTGTCCCCCATAAAGTCATGCGAGTTGAATGTTTGGTCTCCATCTGCTGGCAATTGGGGGTAGTGTGAAGCCATGTTAGAGGTTGTGTTACTAGGGCAGTCTTAGGGGTGTGGTTGCCAGCTCCCCCTTGCCAGAGCTCAGCTGTCTTCCTCCTGCTGTCGCAGAGGTGATGTCCAGGTTCTGCCCTATGACCATTCTTTTCCTGCCATCATGAAACTTCCCTGGAGACTATAAGCCAAAATAAGCCCTTTCCTTCCATCAGCTGCTTTTGGTCAGGTGTTTTGTCCCAGTAATGAGAAGGTAAATACCAACCACACTGTTTGTCTTCCTGCCAGCAGATGCTAACAGAGCTTCATGCCTGACCTTCAGGCTCTGAATGCCAACAACAAAGACCTTCCGAAGAGTCTAGGGTCATGCCAGGCTTCAGACTGCTCTGTGGCTGATTATCTTTATATGTGCCAGAATCATCACAGCAAATACTCTCTGCCTGACTTCTTACCTTCTTGCTCTTGGTATATGTACATACCAGAAAGCCCTAGCAGGCTATTAGCATCCAATGCAGCCTGCAGAAAAGTCTATGCCTCATACACATTAAAACCCAGAAAATTACATATGCATTTTTGAAATGAAATTTCATACGTCTATGGAAGAGCAGAAGACAAACTCCAGACAGACAGTGCTAATCTACTTCAGAGGCCCTGCAGATGTGTGCCCTAAGGAGTGCCAACCCAAAGCTCCCACCTAACTTACACCCAGGCCACTTTACCAGCTCAGGGTACCCTGAAAGCATTGGGTTTTTGGCCCATGAAGGCTGTCTCTGGGAGACCCCACAGAGCACCCAATGCGTGCTTAGCAGCCATAAAAGCAGCCACTCTCTGCTAGTGATCCCAAAGACATCCTTTAGTCACTCATTGAAGATGGGGGGAGGGGCTGGGACTTCACCTCCAACTGCTTTCTATACCTACTTCCCCTTTGTTTATAGTCTGGCTACATCTAAATAAAGTCATATGAAGCCTCCTCATATTTTAATTACACTTAGTCAAATCTTGGAAAGAAAAAGGAAACAGTGCCACCTAAGTCCCTCAGAGGAGGCCAGGAGGCTTTGTTCTTGAGGTTGTCGGTTTTGGTGTGTTTTAACTGGGTATCAATTACCAACACATCTACTCCTGATTCCATGATATGGCTTCAGTGAAATCTCTGCAGCTGCTAAATTCTCAAAAGTTAACAAAATGTCGAATTTCATTATCCCTACATCTTAGAAAATAGCAAACTCTAGCTCTTTTAGATAATAGAGCTAATGGAGAATCAACACAAAAAATTCGCTCAGCCAACCTTAATCCTCAGATGGACTTTCCTTATATAATACTCTGAAATATTCAGAAACCAATAATTTTCACTCCTTCCTTTAAATGTACTTCTATTTAAGAATTCCTGAGTAGTTGATCATTTGCAAAACTCTGTGCTTTTATTAAATTAAAAACTAGCGCATTAAACAAAGAACAAATGTATACAAACATGTTTTCACCTATAAAGTACCTCCAAAATACCAAACTTTAAAAGTACACCTAAGATATAAAGATATGTGGGTGAGATGACCCAACCTTGGGATGATGTTCTACATCAGGACCTTGAAAAGTTCTTTTGTATTATTAAGTCTACCAACACGGAGACTAGCAACAAGCTTTCCAAAACTGAGAGTGAGCCTAAAGAGATTTCAAATGCCAATCTCCTCTGCTTCCTTCATGTCTGAATATAAGTGCAAATCCATATGAGTTAATAAACCATTGATTGGGCTTTCCCTTGAAGTGTCTATGCTTTGCCTGTAGATATGGAGAAAAACAAATGAAGAGACAGAAAGTCCAGAGATGGCATAGAAGGAGAAAGAAAAGACATACGCATCTCATTTTTGTGAACTACTTAGAAAACTTCCCCAAACCTCTGCACATGCAAGCTGTAATAAATCAAACAAAACAAAACAAGCTAAATGGAAGCATGGAAGAGCCAGGGGATGGGGAGGAGTGCTGTGCTCTTGACATGACATGGCTATTACAGTCATGAGCTCCTAGCAGCTCTGGTTGCTGGCATGAGATCTGTACAAGATCATGGATTGTACAGGGGATCATAAGTCCCCCAACTCTCCCTGAGAAGTAATCAGCAGTTAATGCTTGCCAAGGAAAGGGCAGACATCTTTTCCAATGGCTCATACTCTGATAAATAAGCTGCCACCCATACTCATGCAAGCAACCCTAATTAAACTTAGTGGATAATGGAAACACACACACACACACACACACACACACACACACGCACACACACACACATACACATACACACACACACAAAACCAATTAAAGGGTAACTGCCAAAATCAACACACCTCCAAAGAACTGAAAAAGAACTAAAATACTAAAATCTACAAACAGATTCAGAAAAAAGATAGGCCACCAGTCACAGGCTTCAGGTATTGAACTCCATATATACAGTGCAGTGACTGGGGGCAAGTCTGACTTCCATAGTTTCTACAGTTATCACTTCCAAATGTCAGAAGTTATTCAGACTAACAACACACCTACAGTGTGTGCTCACAGCATAAGAAACAAACTTATCTAATATTGTCAGTCTGCTCTTGGTCTAGTTCCATCCCTAGAAAAACCTCCTAACACAACACACTCTACCCTTCAAACACAATTTTATGTTATATCCAATTACATTTTCTTCTAAGTTTACAGCAGCAGGTAAGCTGAACGGAGAAGCAATAAGCCTTTATAGGTCTTGTGGGTAATAGTGATTACATCAAGAACATCAATAAATACTCAAAATACTCAAAATATATATGTGGAGGTGACTGGGTACAACATATCTGTATATGACATGCTAATTGTTAGTCTGCATAAGTCCCATTTATAGGCGTTACTATATATTTATTTTATATGTTAGAGTACAGAAATTGAATTTTGACTAGCTGTCAAACACCATGAAAATATTATTTGGTGTAAATCTGAGTCTCTACAATCACTTTTAAAGATATAGTCAAATTTATAGAATAGGATGAATCCCTATTCCATCCCAGACCTCAAACTGTGCCCAGGACTTTACTGAGAAAGAACATAGTTTATACAATATGAAAACAACATACAAACTGTAAGTGCAAATGAAGAAAGGATTAGCATATGGTGATCAAAGTATAGCTGGGTAAGCCCACAGACCATGACTTAGTTTCCCCTTCCATTCCTACCTTAAAATGATGGAACAGTGTGCTAGGGAGACGGCTTAGAGGTTAAAGGGTTTGCTTGCAAAGTCTACCAGCCTGAGTTTAATTCCCCAGAACCCATGTACAGCCAGGTTCACAAAGTGGCATCTGGAGTTTATTTGCAACAGAAAGAACCCTGGTATGCCTATATTGAATTATTCATTCATACTCTTTCTCTGTTTATATTTCTATCTATCACCTGTCTGTCTGTCTGTCTGTCTGTCTGTCTGTCAGTCTGTCTGTCTGTCTCTCTGTCTATCTACCCAACCATCTCTCTGTTCTGTTTTGTCAAACCATGGCTTTAAGTGGCACAGTACCTAGACCTGTGAGATGGGATTTTCTGTTTCCTCACTTTGAGTTCAGGAAATACCTGCATTGGCCTAGGGGCCCAAGATATATTAACAGGGCTTTCTTTACAACAAATCCAGGGGTTACATATTCAGAGTATTTTCATCTCTGCAAAGTAATTTCTTTAGGGAGCTATTTATTTATTCTAATGACATTCTATTACCAGATGAATTAATTATAAGTACAATCTATATCACCATCTGTCTTGGCTCCTACAAAAATGACTCTTCTATTAACAATGAAGTTAGAATAGGATACTCCAAATTACCCTTCCAATTTAAATATTTTTTCTTGCTTTCTAAGAACACCATGAGTATATGATATAATAAAATCATATAACTCAGACTGAAATGATAAATTTTACTTATAAAGCTATATGCACATTTTACACAAGTACCCACAATCAAATATTCTGTAATATCTATACAACTAGATTGAAATGGATATTTTGTGGAAATCTACTTAGAAGGCAGCCCATTCCAACTTCAGAACATTCACTTATTTAAGCTAAACAAATACATATGTACTCATTTAACCTCTGGTACCATCCAGTTCAAGAGTTTACCATGAAATATACAAACCTGAAATTGAATTATTAGTAAGTACAAATTATTCTTGGTTGACTAAGTAATGAGTAGCAATTAGGATTCAACATTCAACCATAATATTTGCATTTGTAAGGTTTAAGTTTTGGAAAAATCCTTGGAATTTCCAAAATTCTAATGAATCAATGGTTCATTTACATTATACTTTAAAGAGGAATTAGAATCTCGTGTGTGTGTGTGTGTGTGTGTGTGTGTGTGTGTGCATGTGCACATATGTGTGGGGGTGTATATGCATGTGAGGCCAGAAGTCAATTTCAGGTGTCTTCCTCAGTCACTCTTCACCCTTTGCATTGATACAGGGTCACTTACTTAAACCCAGGGTTTGACAATTCCACGAACCTAGCTAGCCAGCTTACCCTGGGATCCCATCTCTGTCTCCCAAGCATTGGGACCACAGGCAGATTGCTGTGCAGATCTGGCATTTATGTGGGGGCTGGGGCTTGAACACAGATCATCACACCTGCATGGCAAGCATTTACCAGTTGAGCCATCTCTCAAGCCCCAAGAGTTGGTAAATCTAAATTCTAAGCAAAAATAATTTGCCTTTCAGCAAACCATTTATCATCTACATCATTGCAAGTTACCAGGAGAATTTGTTTATTTATTCAAACCATTAGGCGAGGATAGAAAATAAAGTGTATCATGCTAGAGGAAATTTTTGATAGAATTTCTTTAGTGGCATTTAACAGACAAGCCATATATAGCACGGGTCAGATCATCACAACAATATTTGACCCTGCATTTTGAGAGACTGGAGTATCACACTTGACATTTACATAGGTTTTTAAAAAATGGGCTTTTCTAAACCCTGAACAGCATTTCATTTTACATAAATCACAAGGTAGTTTTGCATGGTTCTGGTACTTTTTGTTCTCTCCCATGAATTCAAGACTGAGGAAAACTTCCACTTCTGTATGTGTTAAACTTGATCAAGTATTCTTTGCAAGTTTGGAAAATGATGTTATGAAGCAAAATGTCATTTAAAGATTCTCCTTCCCAGACCCAATCCACCTGAACCAGCCTTTTCACTGGCCACTTTCAGTGTCAATCAAGCACTAACCTCTTCATTTTATTCTCTGTGATGGCTCTGCAGGAAGAACCCCAAGTCCAATTCAAGCTCTCCTGGTGGCTCACAAGAAGAAAGGACCATGTTCATGAGGCACCACTTGATGGAGATCCCATTTCCCTCCTCTCTGTCCCCTACCCACTGGCTCATTCTTACTTCTCCTCCCAGCTGATATAACAAGATGTGATGTTCAGTTGTCTACTCTGCCATGTTTTCCCTGCCATGACGAAACATCTCCTTGAAACTGTAAGCTGAAAGAAACCCGTTTCTTCCCTCAGCTGCTTCTGGTCAAGTGCTTTGTCCCAGAAATGAGAAGGAACCTGCTACACTCACTCCCACCCCACATCAGATGCCTGCCATGGACCTGGCTCGAGCAGTGTAGTAAGAATGTGATTCAAGAGGTTGCTCAGACAATGGCCCTCCCAGAAGAGGATGAAGACCTGAGAGGAAGAAGCTGGAGCCAGGGTCAGAAGTCTAGTTCCATAGGCAACTCTCCTGTGATGGCAGTGGACCAGTATGCACACCACCTCTTTCCCAGCTAAGTAGAATGCATGCTTCATCTCTGGGATGCTGAAGGAGCTGAATGGACTTCAGAGTGAACGTGCAGTTAAAATCACCTTTGGTGTTCAGACTTGAATATCTGACTGCTTGGAAAGCAGCTGTTTCCTTCTTGAGCCTCACGGATAAGACTGCTGCAGACACATCACACTATTTACTGGTGAAATCTTGTTTGTCACTTCCATCATCATTTCCACTTAGAATCAGAATGAAGTTATATGCAAAAATATGTCATTTAATTGAAACTCACCATCCAACCAAGTATGGTAGGTAGCCCACTTCTATAATCAAGTACTGAAGAGGCTGAATCAAGAAGGGCTTCATTCAAGTCCAGCCTGGGCTAAACAGAAAACCATGTCTCAAATAGGGAGATGGCTGAGTGGGCAATGCAAGCATGAGGACCTGAGTTCAATCCCTAACACTGACATAAAATGTCAGGCATAGCTGTACACACCTGTCACCTGGGCACTAAGGAAAGTGGAGACAGGAGGAGCACTGTGGCTCCCTGGTCAACCAGCTTAACTGAAAAAATGAGGCATTCCAGGATCAGGAAAATAATGCAGAAGAACAATAGAGAAGACACCTGATGTCTCCTCTAGCCTCTGCAGGTGCATGCATAGGGCACACATAACACACACACACACACACACACACACACACACACACACACACACTATACACACACCAAAATAATGAAACTAAAGCTCACAATCCAGGCCTAAAGAGGTGTCTTTGTAATGTGCAATGCAAGCACAAGGATCTAAGTTCACATCCCCAGCACCCACATAGAAATGTGAGGCATGGTGGCACACACTATAACCCCAGAGCTAGAACGGTAGACGTGAGAATCCCTGCAGCTCGCTGTCTAGCTTGTCCAGCTGAATCAGTGGCTCCAGGTTCAGGCCCAAACCCCATCTCTGTGAAGAAGGTGAAAAGTGATAGAGGTCATCTAATACCAAACTTTGGCCTCTGCATGGGTACACACACAGGGATACCAACTGATACATACACATACTCCCATACATAGGTGAATATGCCTACACATGCAGATGGTCACCAACACACATCCATATGTCCACATATGAATATACATACATACAAGGACACATACCACACAAACCAAAAATTATCACATTCCATTAATTTGTCCATTTTATTACATTGACTGTTATTAGAAGTTACCTATACAGGGGAAGTTATTTATCTGTTAATTTCATTTCAGGATTCCAAGGTGCTATAAATATATGTTATCAAAGTCTGATAAAATTAGAAACCCTAAGGCGCACGTCTTTCACACAGACAGAGGTAGGAGGATCAATGCAGTGAGTTCGAGGCCACCTTGACTACATAATGAATTCCAGGTCAGCCTGGGCTAGAGTGAGACCCTACATTGAGAAAAAAAAAAGTTTTAAACCCTGAACAATAAACATTCGGAAATATTTTTCTGTTTGAAATAGAAAGGAAATATAGGTGACTTATACACCCCAAGCCATCCCTTCAGATTCCCATCTAAATGTCTGCCATGAGTAGTGGTAAGTTCTTCTTTAAATTTTTTTTTTTAATTTTCAGTCCTGGAAGAAAGATAAAAAGGACTTGCACATTTATTTAACTATAGGAACCTCCATAATGGAAATATGAAGTACCAATGATTACAAAAGAAAAAAAGTAATTTAAAGAGAGTTAATTAAATCACCTCTTCCAACAATGTATAAGCTATTTCTTTTGATTTCTGGTTTGAGTGATATTTTCAGATACTCAGGCTGCGGAAAACTCTGAGAACTGCTGAATATTCATACACCAAAGCGTAGTTATTATTGAATTTATCTTCACTTGCAACACAACACTCCATGAGGCTATTCAGAGGTGCAAAGATTTTGCAATTTCCATAAAGTGAGACACATCTTTCCTGTAGGAACCACATAACAATACAGTCACAACATCAGCACCGAAGGGATCCCTCATCTCCGCAAGGGGTAGAGGAAAACCTTCCCCTTTTCCTCCATCCATAACACATGATCTCTAGAGAGAGAGCTACCTACAGGTTCCAGCCAAGAGCACAGCTGGCAGGTGGGTGACTCAGCACAGAGGTTATGTCACCTTACACAGGCAGTTACCAAGGGGCCACCATGTGGCGGAGCAGCAGAGCATCTCAAAGAGTGACCTGACAAGGATGTCCTAGCTCTTTCAGGTGGCCTCATTCCCTGCCCCTTCTCAGCATAGGCAGGTTTCCCCTGCAGCCATTCTCCCCAGCATAGGAGTTCCAGGCATGACGGCCTGATATCCAACAGCCAACACGATCTCTTAGTTAAACTTCAAATAGCAGGGCCATTTCCTGGGCATATGGAACTGGGTGCCATGCTGAGGCCAGGCACGTCACAGGTACTCAAACACTAAGCACAGAACAAACGCATGAATCAACTGGAGAGAGAATATCTTGTCACACAAAGAAGCCTCAAATTTGAATCTGTGTGCTGCCCTGTGAATTCAATGGGTAAGGACCAGAATTGATGTATATTCGGTTTCTCATGTTTATTACATCCCAAGGTGTAGCACAGTTTTGGCCAAAGGAGACTTGGAAATGTTTGTGTAGTGAACATATCCTTGCATAGCAAATATGTTACTGGATTTATGACTCCAACTGTACAAACACATAAAGAATTATTACCCTAGAACAAAATTTGCTAAGCTATTGAACACAACTTTACTGCAAAATTTGCTTGCAAAAACAAATGTTCACATGACATAATAGAGAAATTTTGTGAATTTGATCCCTAGAATCACAAGACGAGCTAGGAGGAAGGGAAGGGAGAGAAGGACAGAGGGAGGAAAGGAGGAAGGGAAAGTGGAAGGAGGGAGGGGAAGGGAGGGAAGGAAGGAAGAAAAAGAAAAATAGAAGGGGAGAAAGAAAGGAGGGTAGGAGAAGGAAGGAGAGGAAGGAAGGAAGGAAGGAAGGAAGGAAGGAAGGAAGGAAGGAAGGAAGGAAGGAAGGAAGGAAGGAAGGAAGGGAGGGAAATCTCATGGATTCAGACTATGGAAGACTAAGTCTGAGTTCCAGTTATGCCATTACTCAGATGCATAAATGTGGGCATTCATAATCTGTCTTGACCATGACATCATTAGTAATAATGGGACTTGTTATTTGCTTAGTTGTAACAAAGACCACATATTGTCATAGGAACTATTTTTCACAAGAGAAGATGAGCTTTGAATTAATAAAAAGTTCCCTCGAGTTAGATAACTGTTTCAAGTTAGAGAACAGTCTTTTTAAACACAGCTGACATTGTGACTTCAGACATTGCCTAATACACTAGAGCTCTGCTTTGTTGATGTGGAGTTTCGCTTTACTTTTTCCTGTGTTTTTACTGCTTTATAAAATTTTTGGAGTGTGTGTGTGTGTGTGTGTGTGTGTGTGTGTGTGTGTGTGTGTGTGCTCGTGCAGTGCAGTCTATGCATGTGTGTGTGTGCCCAATACAGCACCCCATTCGCTCAGCAGCTGCAAAGTGTGCTCACCTGTGGTATCCAGAGAGAAATATCAAATGTCCTGCCTAGATCACTCCTCCACCATTCTTACCTGACCCAGTTGTTTACTGATCCCAGAGGCTCATGTATCTTAGAGTTTTTTATTCTGTTTTGTTTGTTTGAAAGCTCAGTGATTCTACGGTCTCCAGGGTTACAGATGTGCACAGCCATGCCCAGCTGTCTATGTGCAACAAGGGGATCAAACCTGAGCATTCTCTCAGGCCTCCTCATGACCTCATGTGTGCCCAGGAATTACTCTTAACTGCTGAGAGCCATCTCTCCAGCCCTTCTTTGGTTTTTTGAGACAAGGTCTAGCTGCATAGCCATGGCTACCTAGTACTGGCTTTGTAGTCTAGGATGGCCTCAAACACATGGCAATCCTCCATCCTCAGTTTTAAGAGTACTAGGGTTTAGGCATGCTTCCCCACACCCAGCTCACACTTCTGTTTTAACATCCAAAAAAATAAATGTGCTCAAATCACCGTCCCTCAATGTGCATGGCTTTGGCCCCTCTGCTCCCTCCCTAAGAGATGGACTAGGGCTGTTGGAATAGTCTGGAGACTACGCAGGTTGTCACAAGTAATGGGAAGGAAGGAATCACCAGCATTGAGTAGGCAGAGCCCAGAGAAGCTGCCAACTATCACACTGCAATGCACAGGAAAACACACACACACACACACACACACACACACACACACACACACACACACACACAGTTATCTGCAATTATGTAACAAGATTTTTTAAAAAAAAACCTTGGATTTGATATTGTCTAAACTCCCTAAAATTCGGGGGGGGGGGGGAAACAAGGTCTAAACTCGTCCAAAGTTGCTGGATGTGGAACCGTAGAAGTGCCCCTACCATCTGGCGTATGAGGAAAAGTCTAGAAAGACAAAAGACCACATACGTGGAAATGAAAAAGATTTAAAGCCATGTCCATCAGCCTTCACTTTGTGTGGCACGTGGGTGATCCCTGTGCAACTGTACACTTCTTTGTTCTCTCGTCTCTCAACTCCTTAGTTTGTTCTGGACTCAGATGCAAACCAGTTCTGAAATGATCGGCAAAGGTCCTCTCCTTATCTTCACAGCAGAAGAAGAGCAAAATGACCCTGAAGAGGACCACTGATCTGTTCAAATAAAGCGAGTGGGTATCACCATTCACAAACAACAGGCCTCCGCAACAGATGGGCTGTACTTCCTCAAGCTCTTGGTCTGTTAACCTTAGGAGTCCCTCTCCTAAACTGAAAATCTGGGTAAAGCTGCCCGGGAAAAATTCACATATCTTCTGGGAATAAAATCACAGCAAACTCAGAGTTTTGAATGAGAGTGAGAAAACAAAATCTTTGTTATAACCATCCTCAGAAAAAGCAGAGTGTATGAAACAGTTGGACATGCCCCATAGACATAGCCAAAAATTCACCTCTGTGATGCCCAGGATGGGGCTAAAGAAAGT
Organism: Zapus hudsonius; assembly: GCA_004024765.1. NCBI lineage: Eukaryota > Metazoa > Chordata > Mammalia > Rodentia > Dipodidae > Zapus > Zapus hudsonius. The sequence continues at coordinate 12,152 of PVHP010042287.1, forward strand.
GTGTAATGACAGGGAACTAAGGAATATTCTCTAGCACAAAGCAGAAATAAAAGGGGAGAACCTTTATTTCTTAGGGCTGGGAGATGGCTCAGTGGTAAAAGCACTTACTTGTGAAGTCTGATAGCCCAGGTTCAATTCCCAGAACCCATGTAAAGCCAAATGCAAGGGACGCACGTGTATGGCTTTTGTTTGCAGTAACAGTTGACGCTAGTGTGAACTCCCACACACTTGTGCATGTGCAAATAAGTAAATTTTTTAAAAACACCTTTATTTCTTTTCTGTTGTGTGATCATAACAACAAGAAAATACAGGGCTAAATTCAGTTCTGGGGCTGGGGGTGTTGCTCAATGGTCAAAGGCATTCACTGCAAAGATAGCTGGGCTGGGCATGTATTCTCTCTCTCTCTCTCTCTCTCTCTCTGTCTCTTTTCTCTCTCTATCTCTCTCTCACACACATACACATACATTAATTAATTAATTAAATTATTTTGTTTTTGTTTTCAAGGTAGGTTTACGCTCTAGCCCAGACTGACCTGGAATTCACTATGTAGTCTCAGGTGGCCTAGAACTCATGGCGATCCTCCTACCTCTGCCTCATGAGTGCTGGAACTAAAGCTGTGTGCCACCGTGCCTGGCAATAAAAAAAATATCTTTAAAAGGTCAGTTTTCACATTTTCAATCATACCCAATGTCTTGCTGCTGATTCATGGAATACTAAAATACAAGGGTCTTTGTAACCACCTTTCCATATCAGCTATCACTAACTGACTCAAAACTCATTCCCATTTTATTTACAGAGCATTTAGCTTATTGGGCAAGTGCTGGCTTCTGGAAATATGTGGTGATAAACCCTTACTTAACCAAGTTTCTAGAAAACACAAAAAGGATATCATTACCCCTCATGTGACAACAGTCATGGGGTAGCACAGTGCACTGCTAATGAGGGTTGGATCCAGCTTCAGGGTGCCACAGACTTCTTGGGGGAGGAACACTTGAAACAGGAAAGGTACAAGGGACACTGTGTTCCTTCAATCACATGCTCAGCTTGATTTAAAAGCGGGCAGGGAGCTGGGGAGATGGCTCAATCGTTAAACACACTTACTTGCAAAGCCTGACATCCAAGGGTTCAATTCCTAAAGCCACACACACAAAGTGGTGCATGCATCTGGAGTTCCTTTGCAGTGACAAGAGGCCCTGTGTGCCCATATCTTCATGCATATTCATTCTCATTCTCTCTCTCTCTAGCATGTGCACAAATAAATAAAATAATAAATATTTTTATTTTAAAAAGAAAATATATAAGGGAGAAAAATCCATGGAAATAAGAATGAATCTGTTACAAAGTGTAAATTTGCACCAGTGTGGGGACACGCGCCATTAGTTCCATCACTCCACCTGGAAGAAGGCCGAGGAAGGGGGATTGCCACCTTTAAGGCCAGCATGGAGTCTCAGAGCAAGTTCAAGGTCAGCTTGGGTTAGAGTGAGACCCTGCCTCAAATTTAAAAAATGTGTAAGTCTGCTTTAGCTCTGTTCACATGACCCTCTGCACCAGCATGGTCTTACAGTCACAGAGCTTGGCCCTGGTGATTTCCATTATAACTCAGATTTAATAAGGTCACTTCAACTGGCCGGAGTCAGTGAGATAAGAAGTTTGTTGATACTCTAGAGCACAGTAGACAAGAGAGGCATTCTAAACAAAACCCTAAGTGAAAGGAAAGCACAGCATGACATGGTAGCCTGAACCTATACATCTGAGCCCTCAGGAGGCTAAGGCAGGAGGATACAAGTTGTAGGTCTGCCTGGGTGAATTAGAGACTAAAAGAAGGGCATAATCAGCTCATTATTCAGCCAATCCTACCGCTCAGAAGCTGTCCATGGCCTGCCATGGAGAGCAAAGGTTCATGGCCCACAGCCCTACTGTTTATCCTAGCCGTACACTAGAACATAGGAGTTGGTATTTTTAGGAAAACGTTCACAGCTCTTAAAGTGCACATTGCAACTGAAGTTATTTTATTTCTTTAAATAATTGCTACTTCCTTTCAGATCATAAAAGGTCCCTGTTTACCTAGGTCTCCCTAATGCCTCCACAGCATGACAGAGATATTCCACATTCTCATTGGTCTGCGCATTTAAGAATTCTAACAGTTTATATGATCAGCTTTCCAAGGTGACAGATGATCGCAAGAAAACTGAATTTTCTTCTATCTGCTGGTTCCATTCAGGGTATTTGACTGAAGTCTTAACTCCATTTGATAAGCAACACCAGTACAATGTACAAATGTGGACACGCTGGTAAAAACAAAACCAAGGGCAGAATATGTTCTCACATATGAACTGGGGGTTTGGAGAGGGGTCTATGCTATCCTGGATTTAGTTATGTAATCTGGAATCACATCTTGGCTGTTCCTTGATTTTTATTCAGAAATCACAGCAATAATAATCAAAACCAACCTTTAAAATGCTGGGCAGCAGTTACCTTCTCTTGCTGGGACAAAACACCCAACCAGAGCAGCTGATGAGAGGAAAGGGTTTATTTCAGCTTACGATTGCAAGGGAAGGTTCATCATGGCTGGGAAAGTGTGGAAGAGCAGGCAGTTGCGGGGGGGGGGGGTCATAGCTCAGTGACACACCACATCCAGCAAGGCTCCACCAGTTGGGAACTATGTAGAAAGCTTAATCACAGATGCTTGAGGCCACAGACAAAACTTTACATTCAAACCACCACAGCCATCCTATAGGAAAGTTCCAGTTTCAAGTTTGTAACCTAAAGAGTAAGTAGAGGGTGTCACCTGGTAAGAGGGGCCATGAGTAGTAGGGGAGAATGTCTAAGTCTATGAACAATTGAGCAGTCTGACAGCCCCAGGTCCTGGCCACTGGTTCCTTCCCT
>PVHP010042289.1:0-15046 GCA_004024765.1 Zapus hudsonius
GTGTTTTTATTTTTCAGGATGCAGTGAGAGAGTTGTGGCCCATCTAATCCTACCATCCCACCATAGGCAGATAGCTGAGATCCTGGCAAGACATGAGCCACCACAGTCATATCGTGGAGGATCCATATGGAATCTGGCAGAGAAAGATGGGATGAACAAGAGACCCACAGCCACAGCCATTCAATCAACACAGGATAAGCCAGGGTGTCAGAAACCAACAATTGTTGACACAAAGATCCCTAAGCTCACAACCTTAAATCAGCCTTAATACTCATCCTCCACGACTCAGGAAACTATGGGGAAGAGTGGGTGGAAAGATTGTGAGAGCCATGTTGGGGGAGACTATCCAGAGGCATGGCACCCCTCAGTAACAACACACTTGGGCCAGGAGAAGCAGGCTGTGTACTAGGCTATCCATGGTCCCCTGCCACAAGGACTGAACCAGACAACCCACGGAGGAGGATATCCAGCTGATTGGGGATGGGGGGGCATTGGGGATTGGGGATAACAACTCATTGTTTGCTCACTAAATAATGTATCTCATTATGTATAATAAATATATATTAAATATTTATCACCAAATGGAAAGAAAAGAAAAGAGCTGTGACAGAAGTCGGTCACGTTTTGGGCACTTCATGTGTCTCTTGGATAAACAGCTCAGTGTGGGATGGATTCAATAACTGGGACATGGAGATGCAGGCCTGAGAAATTATTCTTGAGGTTAGGCTTCCTCCCATTGCGTTCAAGGCCCTCATACCAGGTGGTGCCGTCAGATTCCTCAGGAGCTTACTGTATAAAAGCTAGGGTTTTATGATGTCAATTAATGATTACTTTTGTCAGTTGAATAAGCCCCCCACGCTTCTATCCCCCCAAATTCTTTCCATTCTCTTTTACATTCTCTCTGTTAACTGACATATTTTCTTAATGTTCCAGTTTAACATGGTTATAAACAACAAATGAGGGAGCATATGGAGCACTTGGATCTCTGCTCTTGTGTTTGGTCACTAAAAATGATCTGCTCCAAGTCCGGACATTTTTCTTCAAATTTCATTATGTAATTTTTCCTTTCAGCTATGTAGAATTCCATATTGCATATATACCACAACTTTGATATCCATTGTTCAGTGATGGGTATATGGGTTGATCCCAATTCTTTGCTATTATGAACTGAGCTGCTATAAACATGGATGAGCAAATGTCTCTGCGTCGGTGAGAAAATTTGGGGGTAGATGTCCAGTAGAGGAAGAGGTGGGTCCACTGGTAGCTCTATATCCATCCTGTTCAAGAGCTTCCATACTGCTTTCCATAGTGGTTGTAAAAGCTTGCATTCCCATTAGAAGTGAATAAGGTTCCATTTTTCCCCACATCTTCACCAGCATCTATTGTTGGTAGATTTTTTTAAATGATTGCCAATCTGACTAAAGTGGAATCTCATTATTATTTTAATTTTTATTTCTCTGATGATTAATGACATTGACCATTTTTCTCAAATGGGAGTTGGCAATTTGTATTTCTTCCTCTGTGAATTCCAGGTTGAGTTCAGTTCCCTATTTTGTGAGAGGGCTGGTTGATACCTTTTAATTTAATTTTTTTAGTTCTTTGTATGTTCTAGATATTAGATAGACCTCTATCCATATTGTAGCTGGCAAACTCCCAGTTTGTTGGTAGTCTATTGGCTTTGATTATGGTTGCTTGTCTGTACAAAAGCTTTTTGGCTTGATGAGATCACATTGGTTAAGTGATTGTTGCACTTCCTAGGCTATCAGAAGTGTGTTCAGGAATTTTTCCCCTAGTCATATTTTTTTATTATATATTTATTGTCCATAATGAGTTACATTATTTAGTGGGCAAACAATGCATTGTTACACAGAATTCCCCAATTCCCCACCTCTCCATCCCTGATCAGTTGGATATCCTCCTCTGTAGACTGTCTGTATTAGTCCTTGTGGCAAGGGATCCTGTATATCCTAGTACTCAGCCAGGAATTCCAGGCCCAAGTGTGTTGTTACTGATGGGTGCCATGCCTCTGGACAGTCTCTCCCACCACGGCTCTCACAATCTTTCCACCCCCTCTTCCACACAGTTACCTGAGTCGTGGTGGGTGAGTATTAAGGCTGCTTTAATGTTGCAAGTTTAGGGTTCCTTGTGTCGAAAATCCTTGGTTTCTGTCTCATTGGCCTATCCTGTGTTGATTGAATGGCTGTGGTTATAGGTCCCTTGTTCATCTGTCATTGTCTGCTGGGTTCCCTACGGATCCTCCACGATGTGACTGTGGTGGCTCCTCTCTTGCCAGGATCTGGGTCATTGGCCTACGGTGGGTTGGTAGGGTTAGATGGGCCACAGCTCTCTCGTTGTATCCTGAAAAACACAAACACATTTGGCTTATCCTGAGTTGGTTGAATGGCTGTGGCTATGGATCCCTTATTCATCCCGACCTTCTCTGCAAGGTTCCATATGGATCCTCCACAATATGACTGTGGTGGCTCAACTCTTGCCATGATCTCAGCTTTTTTCCTGCTGTCAGGTGGTAGGGTTATATGGGCCACAGCTCACTTGCTATATCCACAGTTTCGCTGTCCATTCCTCCATGGATGGGCATTTGGGTTGATTCCAATTCTTGGCTATTATGAATTGAGCTGCTATAAATATAGTCGTACAAAATTTTCTGCATCAAGATGTGGCATCTTGCGGGTAGATGCTAGTAGCTGGCAATCATAAAGAAAACCAACAACAATCGTTGCTGGCGAGGATGCGGGGAAAAAAGGAACCCTCATTCACTGCTGGTGGGATTGCAAACTTGTTCAACCATTATGGAAAGCAGTGTGGAGACTTGTAGACAGAATGGACATAGAACTACCGATGGACCCAGCTATCCCCTAGTCATATCTTATAGAGAGTTCCTCCAATTATTTTTCTTAAAGGGTTTTCAGAGTAACAGGTCATACATTGAGTCTTTGATTTATTTGGAGTTGATTTTTGTGCATTGTGAGAAGAGATCGTCTACTTTCATTTTGTTGCAAGTATTTATCCAATTTGTCCAGTACCATTTGTTAAAGATGCTATCTTTACTTCAGTTAACATTGTTGGTATCTTTGTTGAATATGAACTGACTATAGTTGCTTTTACTTAAGGCAGAGTCTTCTATTCTGTTCCATTGGTCTGTCTGTTTTTGTGACACTACAACTTTGCTTTTGTTATGATAACTTTGTAGTATACATTTTGGTCAGGTATGGTGATTCTGCCTGACATGCTTCTTTTACCTAGGATGGCCTTGGATTTCCGAGGCCTTTTGCCATTCCAAATAATCTTGGAGATTTTTTTTTATGTCTGCAAAGAATGAAGCTGGTATTTTTACTGGTATTGCTATATAGCTTTAGGGAGTATTGCAATTTTCACAGTATTAATTTAATGTGTCCAGGAGCATGGGAGATCTTTCCATTTTTCACATCATCCTCAATTCCCTTCTTGAGAATTTTTATATTTTCATTATACAAGTATTTCACCTACATGGTTAGTTTTATTCCAAGGTATTTGATTTTATTTGTGGCTATTGAAAATGGGACTGTTTCTCTGATTGCTCTTTCTATATGTGTGTCATTTGCATACAGGAAGACTACTGATTTTTGTTTGTTAATTTTGTGTCCTGCCACTTTGCTGAAGGAGTTTATCACCTTCAGGTGTTTGCTGATACTGTTCTTAGGGTCTGTTGTATAGGATCATGACAGATTGGTGATGGGGAGGGAGGGCATTGGGGAATTGGGGATAAAAACTCATTGTTGGCCCACTAAATAATGCAACTCATTATGGACAATAAAAATTTTAAAAAAGATAATTAAAAAAATAAATAAACCCATTCCTTCTGCAAAAAAAATTGATAGTTTCACTCCTTCCTTTCTAATTTATATCCCTTTTATATCTTTCTCCTGTCTTATTTCATTGGCTAGAACTTCAAGGACTATGTTGAAGAGCAGTGGTGAGAGTGGGCACCCTTCCTGTTTCCAAATTGTGTGGGAACTCCTTGAGTCTTTCTCTACTGAGCATTATTTGGGCCTTATGAATTTTGTATATGGCCTTAATTATTTTGAGGTATAGACCCTCTATTCCAAGTCTATCGAGTGTTGTGATCATGAAGTGGTGTTGGATTTTGTGAAAGGATTTCTCTGCATTGATTGAGATGACCATGTGGATATTTTAGAAAAGTTCATTAATGTGGTGGATTATGTTGATTGATTTTCATGTGTTGAAGAAGCCCTGTATCCCTGGAATGAAGCCTACCTGGTCTAGGTAGATAATACTTTTAATATGTTGCTGAATTTGACTTGCAAGTATTTTATTCAGAGTTTTTGCATCTAAGTTCATCAGGAATATAAGTCTATTGTTTTCCTTTCTGGATACATCTTTGTCCAGTTTTGGTATTAGAGTGATGCAAGCTTCATAGAAGGTGTTTGGAAGTATTCCCTGTTCTCCAATTACTCTAAAAATCTTAAAAAAAAAGAGTGCTTTGAATTCTCTGATGAAGGCTTGGCAAAATTCGGCTAGAATCCATTAGGGCCTGGACTTTTCCTTTTAGGGACATTTTTGATTACATTTTTCATTTTGATGAATGTAATAGGTTTATTTAGGAGATTTATCTGCTCTGGCTTTAGTTTTGTAGGCTGTAGGTGTACAAGACTTCATCCATTTCATCCAGATTCTCCAATTTTGTGGAATAGAGGTATTGGAATTATGATCTGATGATTCTTTCAATTTTAGTGGTGTCTATTGTGATCTCTCCCTTTTCATTTCTGATTTTGTTGATTTGGGACTTCTCTTTTTTCCATTTGGTGAGATTGACAAAGGGTTTGTCATCTTTTTTTATTTTTTTTAAAGAACCAGCTCTTTGTTTCAACAATTTTTAAAATCATGTTCTTAATTTCTATTTCATTGATCTCTGCTCTGTTCTTAATTATTTCTTTTCATTTTGAGCTACTAGGGTTGGATTATTCTATTTTTTTCAATGCCTTTAGCGGATTAGTTAGGATATTAATTTGAGATCTCTCTGTCATTGTTATGAAGGCATTCAGTGCTATAAATTTTCCCCTTAGGACTACCTTCATAGTGTCCCATAAACTATGGTATGATGTATTTTCATTATCATTTATTTAAAGAAAATTTCAATTTCCAATTTAATTTCTTGACTGACCAATTCATTGTTTACTAATGTATTGTTCAATATCCAATAGTTGATTTGATTTCTGTTTGTTCTGTCATTGTTTATTTCCAGCTTCAATGCATTGTGATTTGATATGATGCAGGGTGCTACCTCAATCTTCTTGAATTTTGTGAGGCATGCTTTATGTCCTAATATATGGTCTATTTTGGAAAAGGTTCCATGTGCTGCTTAGAAGAATGTATATTCTGTAGTGTTGTGACGGACTGTTCTGTATACATTGGTTAGGTCCAGTTGATCTATGGTGTTATTGAGTTCTATTATTTCCCTGTTGACGTTCTGTTTGGATAATCTGTCTAATGATGAGAGTGGTGTATTAAAGGCTCCAACTATGATGGACTTGGTGCTTATTTTTGTCTTGTTTTCCATTAGTTTTTGCTTTATGAACTATGGTGCAACTGTGTTTGGTGCATGTATGTTTATAATGGTGATATTTTCTTGTTATATTGTTCCTGTAATGAGTAAGTGTCCTTGATTGTCCTTTTGAATCGATTTTGGTTTGAAGTTTATTTTGTCAGTTATTAGTTTAACAACCCCTGCTTATTTTTTATTTTCATTAGCTTGGAATATAAACTTTCATCCTTTCACCCTGAGGAAGGTTTCTTTATTTAGAAGTGAGGTAGGTTTCTTCTAGGCAGCAGATGGAAGGATCCATTTTTCGGATCCATCCTGCTAGCCTGTGTCTTCTAATGGGAAAATTAAGAGAATTAATATTAAGTTATAACTCTGAGGCTTGACTCAATCCCTGCCATAGTGTAGCATTTATGGGATTTGATGCCTCTCGTTATTTTGTCTCCTCTAGGCTTGATTATTCTGTCCAAATTCTGTATAGCTCTTGGTGTTGGTTCCTTGGCTATTCTGTGTGGAATATTTCATGGAGAATTCTCTGTAGGCTTGGTTTAGTATCCATATAATTGTAGAGCTTTTATCTCAAAATATTATCCTTTCTCCATCTAATATGATGGATACTTTCACAAGGTACAATAGTTTGGGTTGAAAGCCAAAGTGATTTAGGGTTTTATATATACCAATCCAAGCCCTTCTTACTTTCATGGTTTCCATGGAGAAATCTGGTATAACTCTGATGGGTATGCCTTTATATGTGATCCAGTGTTTTGAACTTGCTGCCTTTATAACCCTCTCCTTGCTTTCAATATTTAGGGTTTTAACCACAATGTGTCTTGGGAGTTTCTTCTTTGGTCCTGCCTTTTTGGTGTTCTGTGTGCTTCTTGTATCTAGAAGGGATTCTCTTTTTTTAGAAAGGGAAAATTTTCTTCAATAATTATGTTGGGATTCTCTTTTACTAGAATGGGAAATTTTTCTTCAATAGTTATGTTGAATATGTTCTCTATGCCTTTGGCCTCGATTTCTTCCCCCTCTGGTAGCCCCATGATTCAGAAGTTTGGTCATTTAAGGGTGTCCCATAGTTCCCTCATATTTTGTTTGCATGCATCTTTGAACTTATCCAAGATTTTGTTATCCCAATCTCTTTCTTCTGCTTTGTCTTCCATGTCTGAGGTTCTATCTTCCAGATTACTAATGCTGGTATTTTGAGGGATTCTAGAGATGTTTTAAATATTTCCATTTTATTTTGGTTTTCCAATAGAGCTTTTTGCATGGTCTCCATCTCTTTTTTGAGTTGAATTTTCATTTCAAAGGTTGTCTTACTTAATGCTTCCTTGTACTCATTCTTGTATTTGTTTATGTCTTTGTTTAACCAGCTGATTCTTGAGCTCCTTTGATTGCTGTTTTGCTTTTAGCTCATTTATTTTTCTAGCAAATTTCATCTGCTTTTCCTCCATTGTATTGAGCCTCCTGGGAAAGCTTGTGAGCTGATTCTGCACATTTCCACTTACATTATCAAGTTTTGATTCCAATTCCATTAATAATCTGGATATAGACTCGCTGAGATGCCCTGAACATGTTGTCATCTCCTCTTGGGCTTGCATTGGTGCTCGTTCTTTGATTATTTTCAGTGTGGACTTCCAAATTGAGGCTAGGCAAATTTGATTTGGGGGATTCTCTGTGTTCTTTTTGTTTTGTGACCCACCTATTTCCAGATGAGACATGGGTTTTTCATGGGCCCTCAGCAGGGGCAGGGCCCACACATGAGTTTGTGATGAAGACTGGTGAAGTTGTGGTATGTGCTCAGTTTTCTGGTCCGATGGTTAGGTTTTGTTGTCAACTTGATCTTTTAAATTATCTTGGGTGGGTCTCTGAGGATGTTTACAGGAAGGCAGCATCTCAGCTAGGGGCACACTGTAAGGAAGCTCAAAGAAGCTGGAAGTAAACATCCTTTCCTGTGTGGGCCATGCAGGAAGAAAATTCCAGAGACTCAGGAAGACATTAATTCTGGGGAAGGGTTGTAAGACCCCTCCCTAAGGCTATGTAAAGAAAAAAATTCTCTCCTTGGCCCTCCTGCCTGTTTGCTATTTTGTGTGTGTGTGTGTGTGTGTGTGTGTGTGTGTGTGTGTGTGTGTGTGTGTGTGTGTGTATGGTGTTGGTGATGGGTTTTTCTCTCTGCTCAGACCTGTGAAAGCAGACCATCCTCTTTCACTTTTATGTGGCTTCCCCTGGATCTGAAGCTTGAAAAATAATTTCCTCCCATAAACTGTGCCTGGTTTGGAGATTCATCCCAGCAGCATGTGGCTGACTATGACAGCCTGGAACCCAGGGTCAGTGGGTTGGGTCATGGGGCAAATGGGCTGGTGGAGAGCTAAGGCTCAGCTCCCTAACCTGGCCTTGTCTAGGGTCAAGGGGTCTGAGCATGCTAAGGTATGTGGCAGGTTTGGGCCTATATCTTTTTAAATTTGTCAATCTAAGAAATAAAGCTTGTCCCTTCTCCAAACTTTTCGAAACATGAGTTATTTGTGTCATAATTCCATTGCTTTTATTTTGAATTTTATTTATATTCACTTTTCATTATTTCCTTCCTTCTCATTGCTAGGATGAACTACCCAACCTGAAGCAATTTAGGGAAGGAAAGAGATTTCAGTTCCAGAGAGTAGAGATCATCATCTGCTATGCTGGGAAAGCACAGCAGGAGCTGGAAATAGGCATTAACTGCCACAACAGCAGGAAGGAAGTAGTGAGAGAGAATAGCAAGAGAGACCATGCTAAAATCCTTCAGGTCTCTTCCCAGTGCCCCACTTGCTTCCCAGTGATCCACCCACCACCCTCTCAAATAGCGCACCAACTGGAGATTAAGATATCACACAAATGAGTCTATGGGGGACATGGATTGAAAATTGTTTATTGTCTTTTTTTAATGTAGAAGCCTAAATAACTGATTTAGGACTTTATATCCAAATTTTTTCTCTTAGTACTCTCTTAACTTTGACTTCAAAATTTTTATATATTCTTCTATCAGCTCTATCTACTCAGTTCAACATGTCTTATTTTCTATGATATATCTTCTTTAACCATGAATCATTTATTAGTTGTTGTTTAGTTCAAGATTTAGAAATTTTGCCATTATCATTTTGTACTGTATATAGAGTGTGATACCACAGTGGGCAAGGAAACAAATGCATTCAGATGTAATTTAAATGTCTCCTTCTATGTTTTGTGGAGACTAAAACAGAACCTGAGTTCTGTTTTTCTTATCTTGAACAGTCTTGTAATGTAGTTTAGATCATCACTGAGGATGTTATTGTTGAATCACATTCTCACTGACCTTTAGTCTAGTTCTCAAACTAACAGGTGAGAGAGGGATGATTCCAATAACTAACTTTAACATGCAATACTTTATGTCTCTTTTCAGTTTGATCGGTGCTTTTTTCACATTTTGTAGCTCTGTGGTTTGGCACATTTAGTATTTCTATGTCATTTTGGTAGGCTGTATATCACATAACACTTCTTGTTCTCTGTAGTCTTTTTCATTTTAAGTCTGTTTTGACTGATATTAAGATAATCACTATATTTTTGTGTGCTATATCTTTTTATCTTCTTTTCCTTTTAGTCATCTTAAGTCATTATGGTAGAAATGTGTTTTTATGGACAACATGGTTTTAATTTTTTGTTTAATTTACTAAACATTTGCTGGTATATTCAGATCATTTCGATTTTATATAGTATTCACATGTTAAGGTATACATGTTTCATTTTATTGTTTCATTTCTGTTTACCCCTATATTTTACTATTATTTTCAAGTATTCTACATTTCTGTACATTATATAATTATATATATATATATATATATATATATATATATATATATATATATATATATATATATATATATATATATATATATATATATATATGCATTTTTGTATGCATGTGTTTGGAGGTGATTCTTCACATGTGTGTTCATGTGGGGAGACCAGAGGTTAATATTGGGTATCTTTCTCTGTTACTCTTTTCATTGAGGCATGAAGGTGTTCTATTTAGGTAGCTTAGCCAGCCAGCTTGCCATGGAGATTCTCTGTCTCTTTTCCCCTTGCTTAAGCTGGGTGTGGTATACAGACATTTAGTTCTAGCAGTTAGAAAGCAAAGATAGGAAGATCATGGCTTGAAGCCACCCTGAGACTATATAGTGAACTCTAGTTCAACCTGAGCTAGATCTAGAACTTATCTCAAAAAAAAAAAAAACAAAACAAAAATATTCCAGACAATCACCATGCACATCTAGCATACATGTAGGTACTAGAGACCCGATTCTAGTCCTCAGCTTGCACAGCAAGTGATTTATCCACTGATCCTTATCCATTGCCCCCAGTAGAATTTTCCAAACAAATCTCAACTTGACTACCCTGTTCTGTTACTGGTAGTAACTGTTGTGTAGTTTACTGGTCAGTTTAAGCATTATATTCTTTACTGCTGTTGTTACAGTCTACCTATATTATCTTTACACCATTACAAATGAAATACAGAAACCTTCTATACTTGCCTTTCCTATAGGTGCCTTAGAAAATATTTCAGTGATATAACTTTTCTTTCAAGTGTTAAGCAGCATATAAAACAAGAATGAGCAGAAAAGTCAATTGCACTTTTCAATGTTTTATGACCTTGATTTAAATTATTTTTCTATACATTTAAATTTTATTTTTTAAAATTTTATACTATTATATGCCCTCTCTCCTGCCTGCATTCCACAGAGGGCCCTCGTCAGTGGGGTTATCAATATTCACTATGGGGTGCTGAAGAGCTCAGTCACTTTGTGTGTGGTGGGGGGAGGCATGCCTCAGGCTAATTCTGCCCACCCTATGGCTATTACAATCTTTCTGCCCCTTCTTCTGCCATGCTTCCTGAGGAGTGTGAAATCTGATTTACTGTTAAATTCTATGTAGGCTATGGATTTCTGTTTTGATGAGCTTTCAGTGATCACAAAGTCTGTTACCATCTCCCTGGAACTGTTTTCCATGCTAACAGTGATGCAGTACTCCTGGTACCACTTTTTCTGCAATGACTCTTGAGCCCCAGTAGATGTGGTAGAGGGGACCTGTCTAGTGGTGGGAACTTCCCACCCAGCTCTCTTTTCTTGTAGTAATGAGGTATCCTAGATATCCCCAGTATTCTCTGCCATCTGTAAAAATACATAAAATAGATTCTCAAACCAAAAGTGAGCACAGCCTGGTATTAAATGGGATAAGCATAGTTATTTGAGAAATTTTTGTTTCTGCCCATTCTTCATAGCCAAAGAGCAGTGGTGGTTCTCTCTGGAATCTGTAAGTTTCCTATCCATGGATTTTATCCTGTATTCCTGTTTGAAGAGTGATACTTTTCTCTTTTCAGCACTTGCCAAATGTGTATGCTGTTTTATTGTAACCTGACTCTTTTCTGATTAGAAATTTTCAGTATTCAAATTTTTTATCCTATAGGTAAGGAATATTGCTTACTGTTTTTGGAATTATTGTTTGCTTTTTTCTTTTATAATGACTATCATATAGCTTGATACATTATTTAGACTTTGAAATTTACTCAGATATTAATTTTATAGATTTATGTCTTTTGTTAAACTTGGAAAATTGTTGTTATTTATGCCACTGACATTTTTACTTCCACCTTCTGTGTTCCATAGTCCAGGGTGTGCCTTGATGTTGTTTAAAGATATTCACCTATAGTTCCATAGGCCTGAGCAATTTTTTAATTGTGCAAATCAGAAAATATCTATTGATCAATTATCCTCATCATTAATTTTGTCCTCATCTATATGCTATTATTGAGCTTATCAATTGGGCATTTAAATTTTTATCATTCTTTTTAATTTTTATTAAAAAATTTCTCAATTTTTATACACTATTTTTATGTTTTGTTATTTTCTTTACTTTTATTCCTTGAGTGCATGCTCATAATTATTTACAGAAACATTTTTATATCTTTTAATCATAGTCTTAACAGATGTGTTAAATGATCTCTCATTTCAGTGTTGGAGGTGATTCAGTTTGAGATTTTCCTAGTTCTTTGTACTATGATTTTTTTAAATTAAAAATTATACTTTATGATGAAACTCTGAATCTTAGTTGAGCTGTCTAGTTTTGATAGACTTTTCTGACATCACTACAATAAAGAATAGGATTGATGCCTTTTGCTGCTAGAGCAAAGTAGAATTTCTGGACATCTACTTGGCCTTTCTTGATACCTAAGTTTGGGTCCTCATTATAGTGGAATCCAGGTTCCAGATGTCTTAACCACCGGCTGAGAAAAGCAGATGTGACTGTGTGGCCTTCACTATACCATGAGAGTGAGGAGCATTTTATATCTATTACCATAGACTGGTGATAAAAAAATCACAGCTCCACTACCTCTTCTGAGACTACCTTACTGAGAGGTAGGAGACTACTATGTACAAATTCTCCATATAGAATACAGAAAGTATAGCTCATAATTTATGATTTTTCATGAAATAAAAATTTAAATATTATGTAACTAAATGATGTGGTATTTTTCATATATCTTTGCTATAACAAGGAATATAAATAAATTCCCTCTATATTTTCTTTATTTCTTCTTGTACTATCAAACAAGATGGAAGCAAAGAGTGCTGGTACCCAAAGTGGTCCTCTGACCTTCACATATGCACCCACACTCACACACATGAGCATGAAACACACACATACACTCACACATAGAAACAGAAACACACCCACACTTACATACACCCACAGATATACACTCAAAACACACACAGACATGCATACACAGACATATAAACACAAAAAAATTAAATGGTATAAATAAATTTTCCATGATCTTTTTCTTTTAAATGATACCCTTGACTGAATAACAAAATAAAATATCCTAAGTCATTACAGAGATTAAAATACCATTTTTCAAGTCCAAACACACCAGTTAACACAGAATTTCTTCAACAATATCTGAGAGGCAAATTTTTATAATTTTTAAATTTATTTCCTTGTGATGAAAGAGAGAATGTGTGCGCCAAGGCTAGCCACTGCAAAGGAACTCCTTTGCACCACTTTCTACATTTGTCTTTAAGTGGGAACTGGGGAATCGAAATCAGGTTATTAGACTTTGAAGACAAGTGCCTTAACCACCAGTCCAAGTGAAGCATATTTCAACAAGCCTTTCTTCAAGATGCTGTTTACTAAAAATTGACAATACTATATTAAAACTATTTAAAAGACTAAAAAATAATTTTAATACTCAATTTAATTAATTATTGAGTTTCAAAAAGACCTTACAAACTAGATTTATGTCTTGTCACCACAGAAGAAAATATGATGTTCACATAGCTCCATTCCATATTTAATACGTATAAAAATATTTGAAAATTTGTACTTTGTGTTAATGCTTTTTCATCATCAAGTTCTAAAGCAAGAACTTTATTGAACTAGAAATGAGCTCATTATAAATGTTTTGAATTATGGGTTTAGAAGTACACTTTCCAAAACAATATCTGCTACTCACATAAGGCTACAGAGGACGTGAAAGGTATCTCTTGAGAATTTCTGAAAGCATAGGAAAAAGTAAAATACCTTACCAATATTGGTTTCATTACTTTTGCATTGAAATGAGTTGTTTCTGTCTGGTACACAATAAAATAACAAAACCTTTTAAAGAGCTAATTCTAAATATTTTTGGTGAATGTTTCCCATTCTCTCCAAACTCCATCTACAAGTATATTAGAGTCTGTTCTAAAGAATATGGATTAAACATACTTGTTTTCTAATTAGGAAAATGTTCTCATTAAGCATTAAGTTCCCCAAGTTTTAAGCAACATATTGCCATGAGGTATATGTGAAATGACAAGTAGTGAGGAGCCTTTAAGTGCTCACCTCTCCTCCATTCTCTCATGTCTCAAAGTGCAAACAACAAAAAGAGAATGCAGTAAGCTTTTAATGAATTCCTATTTCTCACTAAGCAAATGCTGACAAAGTTTTTGCCTAATGTTTGGTTGGTATTGAGGATTTTGTTTTCAGAACTAATGAAAAGAAGATGTATTGAGCCAAAATTCTCAATTTACATATCGTGACCCTATATAAAGTCATCTTACGTTTTTATTTATTTTTCTTTTTTTTCTATTTTTCCGTTTTTTTCTTTTTTTCCTTTATTGTTCATAATGAGTTACATTGTTTAGTGGGCCAACCATGAGTTGTTATCCCCAATTCCCCGTTGCCCCCCTTCCCCATCCCCAGTCAGCTGGATATCCTCCTCCATGGGCCTTCTGGATCAGTCTTTGTGGTAGGAGACCATGGATAGCTCATTCTACGGCCGGGCTCTAAAGTCTCAAGTGTGTAGTTACTGAGGGTTGCCAGGTCTCTGCTATTCTCCCCCACCACGGCTCTCACAATCTTTCCGCCCCCTCTTCCGCTTAGTTCCCTGAGTCGTGGTGGGTGAGTATTGAGGCTGCTATGGTGTTGTGAGCTTAGGGGTTTTTGTGTCGAGATTTGTTGGTTTCTGTCACACTGGCTTATCTTTTGTTGATTGAATGGCTATGGATGTGGGTCCCTTGTACATCCAATCATTCTCTGTGGGGTTCCATATGGATCCTCCCCCGTATGACTGTGGTGGCTCATCCCATGCCAGGATCTCAGCTTTCGGCCTGTAGTCAGTTGGTAGGGTTATATGGGCCACAGCTCCCTCACTGTATCCTGAAAAATACAAACACAATCTCCATCGGAGAATGAGGTCAGTATCCGTTAACAAATATACATCTATCTGGATTACTTAGCTTCTATTTTTAAAAGCCTCTCCGGCAGTCACTCGCATAGTGCATCTTTTCTTGGGAGCCCAAGAGTATGGGATCCGGTGCATATCTCCCTGACTCCCCTGTTCCAATCAATGGTTCCCACTCACTGAGTGGAATATTTGGCCATATTTAATAGCTGTTGTTTGCCTCCCCCAGCCTCAGGCTTCTCCATTGCACATATGCTCCTTTCTTGGTTTCCTTTTCTCTCCCAGTAGGAGGTGTGGTCAGCCTACTCCTGGCCTCAGCCTGTATTTAATGCCAGTGGTCTGTTTACCCCAGCTGTCATTGTTCAGCTTCCCCTGGCAGCTTGTGTAGTGTCTTCCAGCACTGCACTAACTGCCATCTGGGAGCTGGTTACCATTCCAGGCCTCGAAGAGTCTCTTGATGCTGAATGATGGTATTCTGTGGTTTCTTCAGCAACAGGGTTTTGCCTCAGGCCTGGGGAGAGCATTCAAGAGCCTTGACAGAATTCTGTCTTGTTTTTGTAACCTCATGGGTCACTTTGGTCAACAGCTCAGTGAGGGAAGGAACCAGCGGCCGGGACCTGGGGCTGTCAGACTGCTCAATTGTTCACAGACTCAGACTTTCTCCCCTACTACTCATGGCCCCTCTTACCAGTTGACACCCACTACTTACTCTTTAGGTTATAGTATGCTCGCGAGAATTTTATGATTTTGAACCT